>JBAMBR010006782.1:0-18762 GCA_037044475.1 Zaprionus obscuricornis | reverse complement strand
CGAGCCACATTGGAATTGTGTGTAAAACAGTAAGAAGAGGAATGTAAAGGGAGGTAAAAAAAAATATTAAGAAATTATAAAAAAAAAATATATATACAAATATATATACATATATATATATATCTGTATAGTACCAATAAATATATATATAAAATTTTGTTGTCTAGTTTTCGGTTATTTTTTCGGGGCATTGCTCGCTAAGAACTTTTGCCACAGATTTCAATTACTTTTTTTTATTCTTTGTCTGAGGAACATCTCCAGTCACTGGTGCGTTTCAATTGACGATCAGAACGTTTGCGGTTAATGCAATTCCTTTGACGTGCATCACATTCAGCCAACCAGAGTGTGCGGCCATCCTTGGTTCTCCAGCAGCTGTTTGCCTTCTTGCGATTACATGAATGGCTAACGCAACGTGGACGACGAGTGGCACGCACACGATGCTTGGATGCTGGACGTGGACGTGGTCGTGCTGCTGGACGAGATCTGCGTCGTCGTGATACAGCACAATGTGCACTGCCGCTCTTACCCTTTACATTGGCGCAACGTGATGATTTCGTTGTCTTTTGTGCTGGTAGTCCGAGCCATCTGAGATTACAGTTACGTTCACGCAATTGACAGGATCGTAGTCGGGTGCAGATATTGGTTTTGGCATCGCGTACACAAACTGTGCCACGGCGTGCCAAATCCTTGGATGTGCAACGTCCATGACATCTTGGACGTTCCTCTTTGTGGGCCTCGGCAACAGCCAGTAGCACCACAAGCAGCAGACAACAAGTCGTGAATTTCAGCATGATGAATATTTAATCCCTTTTTGGATGTTTCCAATCGCAATTGATTACAGTTTTAGCTGTTATCGAAAGCTGATAATTTGCATATCAATCCAAGGGGTATTTATACTGCCTCCAAGATACATTAAATATATCTAGTATTGTATTATAATTTCTCAGTTTCGGCTCATCTTTCAGTTATTTTTTACATTTTGTTGATATTCATACAATTATCACGTGCTTCAGAAATTTTGGCACATGTTTGTCTTGATATTTTCGTCTTCTTCTTGTTCCAATTGTCTGGTAAAATCAGTTGTATAAAACAATTGTTTTTTATTTTTGTTGTTACTGTTGCTCTCGTTTTTATTATATTTTTCTTTCATATTTTAGGCATGAAATTGCGATATGCATAAGAACGGAAACCATTGAACTTTTAAGTCAATATTTATGCAAAAACTTAGAGTTTATGGCGATAAAAAATTAAATAATAATATTTATAATAAATAATAATAAAAAATATAAATATTTATTTTATGCATTTTTATAGATTTAAATATTTTTGTTTATATTTTATATATTTATATATTTTAATAAAATTTAATTTAAGAAATTTTTATTTAATACATTTTAATATAAAATACAAATAAAAAAATTGAAAGAAACAAAATTTAAAAAATAGAATTAATAATTAAATATTTAAATTTAATAGTTTTTTGTTTATAAATATATTTTTAATAAATTTTCCTTTTATCTTAATTAGAAAATTTAATAATGAATACAATTTTAACTTGAAATAAATTAAATTATAATTTAATAAACTCTAAATAGACAAATAAAAATTAAAAATAACGAAAAGCTGTAAAAAAAATTATATTATATTTTATTGCTTGCTTCATAAATTTCATTAAGAAAATGTTATATTTTATTTTTATTTATTTTTTTTTATATTTATTTTTTTTTAATATTATTTTTATTATTGGTTTTAGCATATGAAAAATTGATATTAATATTTTAATTTAATTTATTAAATTATTTTGATATAATTTTATGTAAATTTTGTTTATTATTTCATAATTAATTCTAATTTATTTTAGCTGTAAAAATACGAATATAAATCGAATAAAAATAAAAATGCAAAGAATCTCATTGCAAAAAAAAAAGCTAAAATGTGTCAAGCGATGTTAATCGATATTTCTTTGCGATAGTTTTGACAAAACTTCTCATCACTTATGTAACGGTTATTTACGCTCTCATTCTTGTTGTTATTGTTTTCATTTAAGGTTAATGGCATTTAATAAAAGCTGCGCGTGGCAGCTAAATCAATGGCAAGTGGCAAGTAATTGTAATTGCAGTTGGTTTTCACTCATTGTTTTCATACTACAATTAGTTGGTATAAAAACGTTAATATCTGATCTACAAAGCTGATAACAATTGCGGCAATAAGCGAGAGGCAACAACATGCTGTTCATCACATTATTAGGTAGTTGCAGTTGAAAGCAAGAACTTTTTCAATTTCTATATTTCATTTCATATTATTTGCAGTCACTGTATACATCTCTGCCAGCACTGCCTCACCGGCTACTATTACACCACCGAAATTGGAGACATTAATGCCAATGCCTGTCTGCCGGCTACCTCCTATCTGTGAAGCACATAGTCCACGCATCTGTGCACGCACAGCGTTAGGCATGTGTCGACGCTTTAATAATATCTGTGAGCTACTTGCGCTCAGTACTATCGATCAGGTCAGTCGATCGCCACGTTTCTGGACGCATACACAAACACAAGATTGCCGCCTGGTGCGTGGTGTTGGTCCAGCACATGAATATTGGTGTCATCAGGATTGTCCTAGTCGTCCACTTGATTGTCCACGTTCTCGCCCCGAGGATGATATATGCGTGCGCACATCTGACTATCAGACTTGCAAAGTTGTGGCCAATCGTTGTCAGTTGCTCAACAACAATTGCTTTGCCACGCCACGTCATCGTAAGTGAAATTGAAAGTTTTGCGCAAAGATTTTTTCTCATTCTTCTTTTTTTTTTGCAGACTGGCAGCAGACTGATAAGCGTCGCTGTACACAGATGCAGCTGGGTGATAAGCCACACGCTTGTGTTGCATTGCCTACAAAGATGCCAACAACTGAGCGTCCATTGCCGCCAACAATTACAACAGCGCCTCCTGCTACTGCTGCGCCTACAGCTACAGCTGCGCCTTCAACCACAGCTGCGCCTGCTACTACTGCTGCGCCTGTTAAAACTGCTGGCACTGTTACTACTGCTGCACCTGTTAAAACTGCTGGCACTGTTACTACTGCTGCACCTACTACTACAGCTGCCCCTACTACCACTGCTGCTCCTGCTACTACTGCAGCACCGTCTACAACGGCGACACCTTCTACTACAGCTGCAACTACTGCTGCATCTACTGCAACCGCTGCACCGTCTGCACATCCAACCAGCTCTAGGACCGCTGGCTAAGCGCTGAGCATAGGCAACTCACATTCTCTCTCTCTCTCTCTCTCTGTCTCTTTCACTCTGCCTGCTGCTTACTCTCTTAATAATTATAAATATTTTTTTTTTTCTCTCAATTTGATTTTATATTAATAAACTGAAAACATTTCAATATTGAGTTGCTTTAATTGCAAAACAAATATTACACACTTGCAGAGAAACAGCGACAAACACACACTCTGACACATAGACACATAGACAAGCACACATATAGTTACATGTATTTATATACATATTTTCATGTTTCATATGCTACACATTTTGGATTTGGTTTTTTTTTTTTTTTGTGGGGGAGCAACGAGTGTTAGTAGCACAATTGGTTTGTCTGCTACGCCCCTTTTCTCCGCCTTCAACACATGTTTCCGGCTCGCTGGCTTTCAACAGTCGACGTGGCATGGCAAGAGAGAGAGCGAAAGCGCGCTCAACACTGCAAAAATTATTTTATTGAACGCAATTGTTTTTGGCTTTGGATCGTTTGTTATTTCGCGGCGGCAAATTACTTTTTATGGCTGCTGAAGCACCGTTCGTTTTTGGGGTTTTACTCTTCTGTTGCTATTCCTGTTGCCACTGCTGTTACTGCTGCTGCTGCTGCTGCTGCTGCTACAGCTATTGCCACTCCTGCCACTGCTACTGTGGCGGCTGTTTTCCAAATTTAATGGCTTAGAAAGCCATTTGCATTTTTTCGGTTGCCCAACTTTGTTCAACATTATTGGCGCCGTATGTTGGTGCTGCTAATTAGCTTTAGCTACATACATAGCTACATATATAGCCTTTAGCTGCCTCCTGCACTAGAAACAACTCTTGCTATACCGTTATCCGGTATCCGTTATTCAGTATTTGGTATCCGGTACTCGTTACCCGCAGCATCACACCTAACAAACAATGTTTGCCAGTTATGCATATATATATATATATATATATATATTTTGCGCTTTTAAAGCCTTTTTATTGCTACGAAAATTTCAACGAAATTCACATAGAAATTCTACGTGATTTTCTATTTTTTTTTTTTCTTTGGTTATTTATTTTATTTTTTTGTGGGATTTTACAATAAAACATTTGCTGCAGCTTAGCAAAAAAGTTTTTTTCATTTGTTTTACAATTTTTATTGCAGCCCGAAAGTAGGCAATGAAAATTTTTAATTCAGCGACGAAAGCGAATTAATTGAAAATTTTCATTGCATACTTTTAAGATGCTTAGAAAATGAAACTTTACTAAGCGCACAAGCATTTGATTTGAATGCCTCTATAAATGATCCTTAGCTCTGTATAGACAATAAATGTTTTTTTTTTTGTTGCTACAAAGTTTACACATGGCAGCAGCTATTGTAATTTGCATCTGTCGTGTATGTGGCGCAGTAAAAGCACCTTTGGGCGTGTCTGCTGCCACAGTAACATGACACTAAGCATATTGCAAAAGTGACAAACAGCCAAATGCTGTGCAATAGCAACAAATTGTTGCACTAAGCAATAAATTTGCATGCAAATATTTTTGTGTCTGACGCGCACACTTAACTCCTCTCCCCACACACTATTGGCCATTCATAGTATGCATTGAAGTGTCACACGGCGTATACGTAATTTGATTTATATGCCAACTTACCTGTGTTAATTTGCCATTGACAATGCTCAAAGACTCAAGACTGCCACGCACATTGCGCAGACTGTTCTCCTTAAGCGCCTCCAAATGTGAATGCGAGAATTGCAAATGTCGAATGTGAACGCCCGGCTGTATGACATCCTGTGAAAGTGAAGTCACTGAACGATCAAAATCATAGATGGATAATGAATGTATTGGTGCCGAGATGCGTTCCAATGTTGAGCGTAGCGATAATGCTGTTGTGCCAGGACACTCCAAGAAGAGACCTGTGAAAACAAAAGTAAATGCTGCTGCAATCACAAATCATCAACAACAAGAACAACAACAACAATAGCAGCAGCAAACTGTGTGTTACGCATTTCAATTAGAGTCAACTACAGCTCTAGGCAAGCATTGAAAGAGAGTGGAAATAGAGAGGGTGTATGTATTTCAATATGGGTATAGCATAACAATGATTATTGCTGCTTGTGGCCATCTGTCGGAGCTATCAACGTTTGTAATCTATATTATTATCCTTGCTGGCAGTTGTTATTAGTTAATAGCGCCTCATACTTGACCGGCCAAACAAAATGGCCCTCAAATCAACAACGTAAGGGTAATCAGAGAGCAACACACACACACACACACACACACACAGACGGGTAGAGAGACGAACAGACAGACGAAATAGCTAACAAACATAGCTTGACTCGTAAAAGTAAGCCAACATCAGTTGGGTGTGGCACAAGTATCTAAGTCTGTCAGTCTGTCTCTCTATATGTATATCTCTGTGTATATGTGTGTTTGTTTGTGTCTCTGCCTGTGTGTGAGTATGTGTGCTTATATATATATGTCCTTGTGTACTTTGAATATAGTTAACTTGGCATAACAATTTTCCCTCTTTCTCTCTCTCTCTCTCTCTCTCTCTCTCTCTTCCACTTTCACTCCCCGTACACATATAGAAAGCTAAATAATAGACGCATGAATAATCCAAGAAAAATATATTGCAAATAATAAATAAATTTTTGGCTATTATTTAAGCATTATTCAAGTCAAAAATTACTTAGACTTCTTCACTAAAGTTAATGGCATGTAACTAAGCTTAACACAAAAGCCATTTTCATATTATTTACGCGCATTATACACTGGCATGTGTTTATATTCTGTATAATAAATATATATATATTTTATTATTATTATTATTTTTATTTATTAAGTTAAGCTCTTAGTTTTGAAAGATAACTATATGAATCTTGGCATAGATATTTCATCTTGTTCCTAAGCTGTATAGCAGTCGAAACTAGGCACATCGTTCATAGGAACGATCAACCCCAAAAGATAAATATTGGTATAAACAACTTTTTATTTCTTAAGCTTTACGACTCAAACTTAAAGAACATAAGTTTAGTTATGCTCTACATATGTCTGTTAAATTTGCTGCAAATCGGACTACTATATGATATAGCTGCCATAGAAAGGATCAGTTGGAAATTGGGTCATTGTATGAAAAACTTATATGTCGTTCAAGTTATTGGAATGAAAATAAGAGAATCTAAGTTTAATAAAAGCTAACACATTTCTGCCAAGTTTCATTTAAATCGGACAACCATAAATAATAGCTGCCATAGAAAGGATCAGTTGAAAATTGATATTTTTAATGGAGAATTATTTTTTCATAAGCTATAGGGCTGAAACTTACAATATTTATGTTAATTTAGACCATACATAAATTTGCCAAGTTTCATTCAAATTGGACAACTATAACATATAGCTGCCATAGAAAGGATTAGTTGAAAATTATAACTTTAAATGAAAACTTCTATATTTCTTAAGTTATACGACTGAAACTTACAATATTTAAGTTTATTTAGGTCATATGTGAATTTGCCAAGTTTCGTGCAAATCGGACAACTAGAACATATAGCTGCCATAGAAAGGATCAGTTGAAAATTGGATCTTTGTATGAAAAACTTATATGTCTTTCAAGTAATTGGAATGAAAATAAGGGAATCTAAGTTTAATAAGAGCTAACACATTTCTGCCAAGTTTCATTAATATTGGACAACTATAACATATTGCTGCCATGGAAAGGATCAGTTGGAAATTGATATGTTTAATGGAAAACTTTATTTTCATAAACTATAGGGTTGAAACTTTCAGTATTTAAGTTTACTTAAGCCATACGTATATTTTGCCAAGTTACATTCAAATCGGACAACTATAACATATACCTGCCATAGAAAGGATCAGTTGGAAATTGATCAATAGTATGAAATTTACAGCATTTAAACTTAGCACAGACTAACATATATCTCTTAAGTTTGCTTGAAATCGAACTACTATAACATATAGCTGTCATAGAAACGATCGTTTAAAATATGAAAAAGTTTTTGGTCTGTCAAACTTTTTCTTGTAATTTTGCAAGTGTATAAAATGTATGTTGAACTTTTTGCTTGTTCTGTTGTCTTTAGCAATTAGAGAAACTCAGTGACTTTATGACTTTAAATTAGAACTTAAGTTAAGCTAAAACAAGTCACAACAAGAAAACAGAAGGAAATTTATTTAATTTTTAGTATATTTATATCTCTGTCTCGCTCTGGCACATACAAAATGTACTATCTGGTGTCAAAGTAAACATTCTTAGCATGTGTTCGTGTTTAAATGCTGGTCAATATGCGCACTGACACACACACACACACACACACACACACAATGAAGTGACAGAAAATGAGACAAAACTAAACAGAACGTTGGGAATCTTTACAAACGTTCGCTCTGGGATTTGTTTGGGGTATGCTAGGAGTATGATGAGCGAAGAGGTGGGGTGTACTAAGGGGTGTGTCGTTGTGTATGTCGTGATTTGTTATTGTGCTTGTCCACACGTTTTGGGTGCAATAAACTTTACTCTGTTCGGGCTTTGATGCGTTTAATTAGTACGCTTCGTTGCCCGTTGCTGCTCTTGTTGTTGCTGTTGTTGTTGTTGCTTGTGTTGTTACTCTTGTCCGCCCATTTTGCACTTACCATCCTCAAACTTGTAGCATGGACAAGCTGAGCTATCATCGAAGCTGGGGCATTCAATGCCTGCTGCTCCACCACCGCCACCGCCACTGTTGCTATTGGTGCTGCTGCTGCTGATGCTGCTACTGCCAGCATTGGCAATGCTTGCGAATCCTGTTGAAATGCTGCCGGCGCCATTGATGGCAGCAGCATTGCCGCCCAGCTCATAGTGATACTCACGGGCATTGGACTTGCCACTGTTGTGGCTGATGATGCCAACGCCGCTGCTGCTGCCATAGCCAATGCCGATGCTATTGTGGCCGCTGCTCAGTGAGCGGGCGGAGCGTTGTCCAATAGTTGACACTGTTACTGTGCTTGCTGCTGCTGCTGCTGTTCCTGTTGCTGTTGTTGCTGCTGCCGAAGGTGTTGCTGTTGTTGGTTTGGTTAATGCTGCTGTTGCTGTTGTTGCTGCTGCTGTTGTTGTTGTTGTTGCTGCTGCTGCTAGTGTTGTTGTCAGTGCCAGCGTCAACCACAGGACAATCGAGAGACAGCTACGTTGATGCAGCTTGAACTGTTGCTGCTGCTGTTTATGCTGCTGCTGTTGCTGTTGCTGATGCTGCATTCTGCTAACATTATTGCAATTTCGACGACGTTGTTCTTGGTCTCGTCGAAATGCATGTTTGTGTTCATGTTCTTTGGCTGCCGCAACAGCAGCAGCAGCAGCAGCAACGGCGACGACCGTCCCCGTTGCCATTTGGTTTATTTGATGTCCTTGTTCCTGACGTTGTTGATGTTGCCACTGATTATGCTGCTCCAATAGCAATCGTTGCTTCTTTACCGCCACCAACATCGCTGCTTGCTTCTTTTTGGGCTCAAGCTCTAACTGTGCCTGTCGCTGTGGCTGTGGCTCTGACACTGTCTCTGTGTCTGTCTCTGTCTCTGTCTCTGTCTCAGTGTCTGTCTCTATCTTTGTTTCTGGCTTTAGCTTAGATACAGACTTAGACTCGGACTCGCACTGTGACTCCTGCCGCATGTTTTGACATTTTGCTCGTTGTTTTTGTGGCACTTCTTCGGCTTCTTTCAGCAGTCGCATGCGGCTCTGGCTTTGCTGACAATTGTTAGCATTGATGTTGATGTTGTTGCTGTTGTTGTTGTTGTTGTTGCTGCTGCTGCTGTTGTTTGTTGACTTCGTGGTGCATTTCGCTAATAAGTTTGTTGCTGCTGCAGCTGTCGTCGACGTCGTCATCGATGTCGACGTTGATGTTGACGTTGCTTTCGCCATATTTAGTTTGCTGCCGTTGCACATTTTCGAATTCGATTTTGTCGTTTCTCCAGTTTCACTTCCTCTTCTTCTCTCTCTCTCTCTCTCTCTTGCTCTCTTGCTCTGTTTAGTTTGTTTGCTTATCTCAATCTGAATTTGGCTGCATTGCCGTTGATTTTCTTCCTTTTCAATTTCCTTTTATTTTTTTTTTTACTCCTTGCCACTTGTCATAAAAAACGCGCGCAACTTCTCTGCGCGTTTTTAAACGCACGCCATCAGCGCCATCTGCAAAATATAAAGTAAAAGAGCAGAGAAAATGCAATTAATTTATGAAATTACTATATAAATTCAAAACTATTCAAATAAAACTCATCATTAAGGGAATTTCCCTTGGTTTTTTTTTTTGTTCTTATTTTTTATCGCGCTTGCTTTTGTCTTCATTTTTTTTTCTATTATTGCATTCAATTTTAATTTTATGCATTTTAAGGCAATTTCAACCCCATTTTAAGCACATTTTCCATCTTTTATTTTTTTTTTTCATTTTTTTTTTTCTATTTTTTATTTTTTATTTTTTTTTTTTTGGCTATGTCTGCTGCCATTTCTTGGCTAACATTTTGTGGACTAACAGCGTTTTGTCATTTGCGCAAACTTCCGCTTTGGCGGTCGCCATTTTGTCCTGCCACTCAGCTGCTACAACACTCAGCATTTCTACAATATTCAGTTTTCTCTCATATATATATGTATATCTGTATGTGTGTGTGTATGTATGCGTGTGTGTCACTGTATGTGTGTGTCTGTCTGTGTGTGTATGTGTCCTTAGTCCATAGACCAATCCATTGCCATTTTCATATTTCCATTCCGTATCCCGTATCCCGTCTACTGTATCCTGTATCTCATTCTCCCCATCCAACATTTCAGCGCCAGTTAAATATTATTATGAATTATTTTCTAGCGTGCTTTTGCCATACTTTTTTTTTTTTTTAGCATTTTTCTTCTGCTTCAACCTCTCCAACCGCCACTCAAACAAAATACTCATGAAAAATGGGTTAAGGTAATTTAAGTAGAAATGTATTGCAAAGGTGCGTGAAAAGTCAGTCAGAAGTAAGCATAAAATTTCAATATGTTTTTCGATGTTAATTAACAATTTGAATTTCCTGTAATTTTTTTTCTATGCCAAGACTGTATATTTATTGTTATATATTATATATATATTTTTATTTTTAGATTTTTTTTTTCTAGATTACTAACTTGATTTAGACTATATACAATACTTTTCTGATTACATTTACATTACTTTTCACGTTACTATCATGAAATTAGCTATATACATTATTTTTCTGATTACTTTAACATTACTTTTCACTTCATTAACTTAATTTTTGCTGTATACATTTCTTATCTAGTTACTTTCACATTACTTTTCACATTACCAACTTCATCTTTGCTATATACATTACTTCCTAGCTACTTTAACATTACCTTTTTCTTTACTTATTCGATTTTGGCTAGATATACATTACTTTTCTAGTTACTTTTACATTACTTTTCACCTTACGAACAAGATCTTGGTCATAGCCTTTACTCCACTTAATACTTTTACATTACTTTTAACATTACTACCATGATCCTGGTTATATGCATTACTTTTCTGTTTACTTTTACATTACTTTTCATATGCAATCTAGACTATGCACATTACGTTTCTAGTTACTTTAACATTACTTTTCACACTGCTATCATGATCTGTGCAATATGCATTACGTTTGTGGTTACATTTACGTTACTTTTCACATAACGAAATTGATCGTTGTCATATACATTACTTTTCTAGTTACTTTTATAGCATTTTTCTCATTACTACCATGATGCTGGTTATATACATTACTTTTCTGATTACTTTTACATTATTTTTCATGTGCGTACTTGATTTTGGTTATGCACATTACGTTTCTAGTTACTTTAACATTACTTTTCACACTGCTATCATGATCTCTGCAATATGCATTACGTTTGTGGTTACATTTACGTTACTTTTCACATAACGAAATTGATCGTTGTCATATACATTACTTTTCTAGTTACTTTTATAGCATTTTTCTCATTACTACCATGATGCTGGTTATATACATTACTTTCTGCTTACTTTTCACATTACAAGCTTAATAAATGTTTATGAAAATGCAAAATAAAAATATTTAAAAAAATATTTATATAAATGCAGGGTATTATATAGTCGCGTATATTGATAGATGTAGTAAAATTCTAACTTGTTATTATTATTTTATCTTCAAATTTTTTTTTTTTATTTTTTTTTGTTTTTTTTTTCAATTTTAATGCCATCCGCCCCAAAGGAATTTGTGTCAAGTGCGTGAATTTTGCGGGTATTTAGTCTCGAGCGCCTAATTTACTGCCTTTCAGAGCGTCCGTTTTATGCTTTTGGGGTTGGGGTTTCAGACTGGAGGCTGAACAGCAATTTGGGTATGGGGAGGGGTTAGGGCGTGTGGCATGTGGCATGCGGCGTGCGGTGAGTGGCGTGTCGTGTCGTGTCGGTCACGTTTGGCATGCTATGTATATTGTTATTATTTTATTACATTGGCTTTCTCCTTCGTTCGCATCGTTTCGTTTCATTTTGTGTTGTTTCTTTTCATTTTCATTTCTCTTGTTGCTTTTTCTTTTTCTTTTTGTTTTTCGTTTTTATTTTTATTTTATTTTTTTTTGCTATTTTTTGCCGCTCGTTTTCTAATTAATGCGTTTTTATTTTTATTTATTTTTTTTGTTCCTCTTTATTTTATTTCATTTCTCGTCGCTCGACGCTCGTTCAACATTCGTGCATTCAATTCCTGCGCCATTAAACGCAATTAAAATTATGGCAGCTAATGCCGGCGCAATGGCGATGACCAAGGCAAAGGCAAAGGCAAAGGCAACGGCAACAGCGACGACGACGACGACGACGAAGATGACGGTTACGGCTTTTCGCCAGGCTGCATGAAGCAAGCCAATTGCCGTTTGCCGTCGCCTTAGCCGGAAATTTCGTTTTTGCAACAACAAAAGAAACAAAAAAAAAAAAAAATTATAAAAAATTATAAAAATAAAAATATGTAGAGAAGGAAAAAAAATGGCAACAACGAAGCGAATATTAATTATTTCATATTTCCGGTAGTCGCAGTTAAAACGCCAGAAAATGCACATAGCAAAAAAAAAAAAGCTAAAAAGCAAAGCACGAAAAAAAAAATCAAGAATAAAATAGGCAAAAAATAATAAAAATAAAATATAGCGAAAAATAAAATAAAATTGCATTAAATATTTGATTTTATGACTAGTCGAAAAATTGCAACAAAAACAAAAATAAAAAAATAAAATAAATAAATAAATATAATTTGATAGCACGTTCGAAGGTCACACAAAACCAAAAATCGAAATAAAATAAAAATTTAATAGAAATTTTTTCCATTGGCAAAAAATTTAAAGCAAAATTCAAGCTTTTAAATTTAAACACGTTGTGAAAATGTAAGTAAGGCAAATAAATAAATAAATAAAAATTATTTGTTTTGATTTTCAATGAAAAGTTCTAGAGAAAATGCAAGAAATATTCAACGAATAAATCAACAGTAAATCTTATGATGAGAGAATGAATCTCTAAGAGAATTGTGTAGAGAAAAAGTTTTGAAGAGTTTATAAAAGATTTGTAGTATAACATTTATTTTTGTTGTTTGTTTTTTTGTTTTTTTTTTTTTATTTTTGTTAATTGTTTGTTTATTTATATTGCTGCTACTGCTGCTGCTACTTGTTGTAGCACCTGTCGGTCGGTTTGTCTGTTACACTGTGACGTGGGACACGGACACATGTCCCAGGGGAGGCAATGCGAGCATTGGCTTTCGCTTTTAGCGATTCCCTAGTTTAATTTACCTATTGCCTGACTGTCTCTTTGTCTTTCTGTCTGTCTGTTTGTCTGTTTGTCTGCCTGTATGTGTATTGCTGTGAAGTGTGTTTTATGCCATGTTAATCATCCCCCGCTGGCATTTTCAATTAGTGGCCATGACAACTGAAGTTGTTACCACAATATTTTTTTATTTATTTTTTTTTTTGTCATCGCCAAAAAAAAAAGCCTGCAGCTAGCCGCCAAGTTGTTTTTGCCTCAAGTCGTGCAATTGGTCAACGGGCCAGCAAGTCAAAATAGTTAAAATAGTTGATCAATCGTTGGTCAAACAGTCGCTCAACGCTTATCGTTGCTAACAGTTCGAATAACGTTACGATATATATTGAATTTTATTTTTATTTGTTTTTTTACAGTGTATTTTTTTTTTTTTTTTGGTGTGTAATTAATTAAAAGTTAAATGTGCAATGAAAATGAAAATAATATTGAATATTGAAAATTGAAAATTACTGTCTGAAATATCAAATATTCAGCAAATGATTCACTTAACACTCACTAAATGAATGAAATGAATATGTAAATAATTGTGAAACATAATGCATTAATAATTACAATTCATTCATTGGCCACAATTGAAAAATTAATTCATTCATTCAACAACAACAGCAGCTTGCTCTTGCCACTGTCACTGCCACTGCCCCTGTGCCACACACAATATTTGTTAACTTGCCTTTGACAATTTGTTGCTTGACTTTTGTTTTGATTTTGCTACCCCCACAAAAAAAAAAATAAATAAAAATAAAAATGAAATGATAATAAAAAGAAGCAAAGGCCTTTGGCAAAAATGTGGCAAGCAAAGCCTGCCCCTAGCTGCAGTAAAAAAAAAATTTTGAAAATATTTTTTTGTTTAATTTTTTTTTTTTTTTTTAGTATTTTATGCAGCTGCTCAGTTGAATGCATCGCTGCACTGAATGAACTCAAATATGAATATGAAAATGTATATGAATATGATGAATATATCGCATAAAGTTAGTTATAGATAGTTAGATACATATGTATCTCTAGATATACTATATATACATATACATATACATATATATATCGTATGCAGATGCATAATATGCAAATGAACTTATGCAGCAGCAATCAAACAACAACAATAAAAACAACAAACAGATGTGCAAATTCAACTGCTGCTACAAACAAATCTCTTGGCTCAAATGTCCAAGTCTATTTTGGTCACTTGGCTAACTCTATGTATATGTATATGTATATGTATATGTGTATGTGTGTGTGTGTTTGTGTGTGTTAATTAAAGTTTTCTCTGGGGCTTGGTCAGAGAGCAATGGGGCAATGTGGCAATATGGCAATGGGGCAAGTTGCATAAAACTTTTGTATGTATTACAATATTGATAACAGCTTTCAACTTGCCCTTTTTATGCTCTCGATAGTTTTCAAAGTTTTACGCCCAACAATCGATTAACTACTTTTCATTTCTTTTTTTCTTCTTCTTCTTTTATATACATATTTATTTCTTCTTTGTTCTTTCCTCAGGTCAATTTCTCAACAACTTTTCAAACAATTTTATACATTATTATAATTTTTTTTTGTTATTTTTGAAAATGTTTTAAAAAGTCCTGGCACATCCTGTAAAATATATATATGCAGGAACAGCAACAGTTTTAATGATATCTTCATGAAATTTTGCGTAGATGCTACTTATGCTCTTAAGTTGTATATAAGTGCAAATAAGTTGGATCAGGCGACTATATCATAGAGCTGCCATAGGAATGAACTATCAAAAATGTTGTTTTTATATTAACAACTTTTTCATTTATGAAGCTATTCGACTGAAACTTAATAGAGTTGAGTTTAGTGATGACAAACATATGTCAATAAAATTTGGATCAAATCATACGACTATATCATATAGCTGCCATAGACAGGATAGTCCAAGAATTAAGTTGTTGTATGAAAAACTTTTTTGTTTGTTGCGGGATTCAAATGAAACTAACAGCAATTAAGTTTAGCCAAAATCGAAAATTATCCGAAAACTTTGATAAAAATCGAACTATTATATCTTATAGCTGCCATAGGAACAACCAATGGAAAATTGATTTTTTGTATGACAAATTTTTTTGTTTGTTAAGCTAAGCAGCAGAGACTTGCAGAGTTTGAGTTTCGTAACGTCTAATACATTTCTACCAAAATTTTGTCTATTTCGGATTATTATATCCTATAGCTGCCATAGAAAAAAACTGTCAAAAATTCACAATTTTTATTATCATATTATTGCAGGGTATAGAATATTCGGCCTGCTAACGTTGCTAACTTGTTTTTATTGGTTTATTTTTTTTTTTTTATTTACTTTTGCTTTTAATAAATTGAAAAGCACTTTCATTACATGTATCTAAAGATTATTGATCTAGGCAGTGAAAGTCTTTCTGATGCTGATGGTAGATGCTTGATCTTTGTCTATGATAAGTTTTTTTTTTTTTTTTTTTGTCTTGTACTACAACAATTTGTTAACGAGTCAGCAGGGTAGAGGGAGACAGAGAGAGATAGAAAGAAGGAGTGGCAGAGTCAGAGTCAGAGTCAGAGTCAATGTTACTGGGAGAGTTGGAGGCTGATCTCAGATTGCAGAGTCTCAGGCCGAGAACGTGGATGAGTTGGCAATTGAAGCCAACAGCAGCCGAAGCAGCAACAACAACAGCAACAGCACAGCGTGGGGCACACTGCGTTTTTGTTATGTATGTTGCCAATATTGCTGAACACAAAGTAAAATTTCTCAGATTCAATATTGATTGCAATTAAAAATCCAGGCAAAAGTACAGCAAGAAGAAGAAGAAGACGAGGAGGTAGATGTAGCAGCAGCAGCAGCAGCAGATGATGATAAACATGAAGCTGAAGATGAAGAACTATGAATATTGACTATGAGCTATGTATGAGGATGATGATGATGTTGATGATGATGTTGTTGATGATGTTGAAGATGTTGATGAAGATTAGGATGATGAAGTTGATGATGTTAATGGTGTTGATGATAATGATGTAAATGTTAATGATAATTATGTTGATGTTGATGCCAATTTTGTCAATGTGCATGAGAAGAAGCTCAAATGCTGTCAATGACTTTGGCAATACAATTTTATTAACTTCTCAGCACTACAAACTGTCGATTTCCCCTTTCTTTCACTAACTTAATTTCTCTCTCTCTCTCTCTCTCTCTTTCTCTTTCTCTCTCTCACTCACAAACACTTGTTCTTGTTATCAACTGTTGTGTGTCACATTGACTGAGAATGAAATTTGTGACTGCAGCATTTTGTTGCAGGCTCAAAGCATCAGCAAAGTTAACATTAACGTTGACAGTGCAAAAGAGAGAAGGAGAAAGAGATAGAAAGAGAGGGATGAAGAGAGAGAGAGAGAGTGTGTAAGCTGTGCGCTGTGTATAGAACAAACAACTTTGTTAATATTAGTAGTAGTAAGTAGTCAACATCTCATCATTCAGTCAGCAACAACAGCAACAACAGCAGCAGCAGCAGCAGCAACAGCAGCAACAGCAGCAGCAAGAGACATGCAGCTGTGTTTGCCTTTGCCAGTGTACACTGTACCTTAGACTTTTGTATACTGTATGCTGTATGCTCTATACTTATATGTGGCCAACTTTGTTTCCCTCACACTCATTCACTTCCTCGCTCCCACTCTTTCTTTCATCTCGCTCTCTCTGTCTCTCTTGTTCTCCCTCTTTATCTGTCCGTGTCTCTTAGAACCTTTCCTTACTGACTGACTGGCGAGCTGGCTGCCTGCTGTTGCTGTTGCTGTTGCTGCTGTTGTTGCTCCTCTTGCTGCCTGCTGCTGCTGCTGCTGTTGCTGTTGCTGCTATTTCATTTTAATGACTCACGTGACTTTCACGTATCTCCTCTGGCAAGGCAACTACAGCTTGCAGCTTCGAGCTCTTAGCTCGCAGCATATACAGCTCTCAGCTTCAGTTTTAGCTTCACAACAACAACAACAACAACAAGAAGAAGAGGAAGCAAGAGAAAGAACAAGAACAAAGTCATGGTAGTTGAAGCAGAAGCAAAAGTATAATCATAATAATAAAAGTTATACACGTAACATGCTATTACATAACAGACTCACACACACACACACACACACACACATACATATACATATATGCATAGAGTATATATAATATATATATATATATACTTGTGTAGTAGGACTCTCTGGGCTGGCAACATATACCACTGGCAAATGCCTGGCACTGAGTTTTTACTTAATTTGAACAACACACGAGCTGCACAGCGTTTGGCCACAGCCAAAGGGTACGAGAGGGCACAGCTACTAGAGAATCACATAAAGACAGAGACAGAGAGAGAGAGAGAGAGAGAGAGAGAGAGAGAGACAGAGAAAGGGATAGAGTGGGAAGTATGAGTGGCATTTGGTTGGTGGCAAGTGGCAAGTGGCAAGTGGCAAGGCATTGATGTTGTATAACTGCATGCAGACTTAACAGCAGCTGTTCTTACCTCTCCCTCACTTACTCTTTCAGTCTCCCTCACTCTCTCTCTCCCTTTCATTCGCCCCTCCACGAACTGTTGGTCTGAAAAAAAATAGAGTCCAAAATTTTTGGTCATGTGCTGGCGCTGCTGTAGCATCAACAACTTTTCAAGTGATAACGGCTAAAGATTTTTTTTTTTGCCCTAAATTGTTGCACATGCAACTCTTTGATATTCATATACGTGTGGCATAAGCATAAGTTGCCACAGTTGCCAATGTTGCATTACTTTTTGTCAGTGTTCGCTATAAAGTCAAAAAAAAAAAAAAAATAAAAGGAAGTTCAACATGTTCGACTGTCAGATACCCGGTAGCCATATGCTGCAGATTTTTACTGAATATCGATGATAATGCTGATATTGAACAGGAATATATATAACTAATGCCTGTCTATGCACTGTAAATACACTTGCTGTTGTCCTACAGCTGCCGGGTATAATAAGAAAAAAAAAAAGAACAGCAACATTTCACTTTTTGGCAGTCCTAAAGATACTTAGATACATTTAACATTTATTTTAGATACTTTTGATTTCTGGCGAATCTTCTTTGCTGTCTATGTCTATGAGACTATTTGCTATCTCATTTCTATTACTTTCTCTCTCTCTCTCTCTCTCTCTCTCTCTCAGTGTCTCTGTCTCTTGCTTGCTCTTTCTCACTTGCTGTATCTTTGCTTGGCATCAAAGTGACAGCCCATTCATCAAATGGGGCAGAGCACAGATCAGAGACGCGTTTCGGCAAAAGTTGAACGTGTGAATGGCAATGCCAATGGCAATGTCTATGCGTGTGCCTGTCTCTCAGTGTGTGTGAGTGTGTGTGTGTTGTGAGTTTGGAGTGCGGGTAATTGGCCATTGCCAGCTTCACGTTCAGCAATAGCCTGCGCCTCTTTGACACTGCCATCCTCCAGCCGTCCCGCTGTTATTCTCCTAACGTTGCGGCCTGTGACAGGAAACATTAGCGCCTCTTGTCTGCCGGTTGTTGTTGCTGCTGTTGCTGTTGCTGTTACTGCTGCTACTGTAGGCTGGTGTAAATTCCTACGTCAAATGAAGTTCAAATAGGTTTGAGCGAGTGAAGAAATCACAATGCACAGCACTGAGCCAAGGGTAGTCTACACTTTCTAGGCTAAAGTCCGATGAGAAAGGGAGCCCGAGGAGTATATGGAGTAGTGGCATGTATAGCTACTATATGCTGCATGTTTGTATATGTTTTTTTTTTTTTTTT
>JBAMBR010006774.1:0-13996 GCA_037044475.1 Zaprionus obscuricornis | reverse complement strand
CCCAATAGGCTTGTGCCTTCCCACTGGTTTTGTTAGAATGAATCCAAGCCTGCTCATAGCACTGAGGATCATCAATAGCATCGCCTAGCAGACAGTAGAGCAAGGCTGTCGGCTGCTTGTCCAACTCCTGCCGTATAATCTCAGCTGCTTTATGACGTTAAATTTAAATTTTGTTTTAGTTTATGCTATGTCTTTACCCTCCAGCTGCACTGCATCATTGAAATTGCACAGAAAATATTGGTCAAACGTTTCATTAATCATTTTCACACGAAATTCAAATCGCGTTCCACGTGCGAATCTGAAAGTTGTAGTTAAAGATTTATTTAAAATTGAATTAAATCTTAATTTTATTGAAATTAATATAGCTGTAAATTGCTTTATGGCGGAATTTTAGTCAACTTTTTATTTATTGTTTCTTATTTAGTCAATTGGTAAAGCAGATACAATTTCCTGTGTCGATAATTAAAGCAATTTACAGCTATATTAATTTCAATAAAATTAAGATTTAATTCAATTTTAAATAAATCTTTAACTACAACTTTCAGATTCGCACGTGGAACGCGATTTGAATTTCGTGTGAAAATGATTAATGAAACGTTTGACCAATATTTTCTGTGCAATTTCAATGATGCAGTGCAGCTGGAGGGTAAAGACATAGCATAAACTAAAACAAAATTTAAATTTAACTAAGTTTATTACAGACTTACAAAATAATGTACAACTTGCAAAGCTATGGAACAATGCTGAGCTGTGGACGGTGAACGAATTGGAGGCAATAATAAAGAAATGGCTAGAAAATGATAGAAAATTGAAACCACAAGCTGACATTGATGATGCAAAACAGTTGTTTACCGATTTCCTGCAAGTGACTTTTGCTTTTGTGCAAAATAATTTTACAGGACCTTTTGATAAGTTAAAATCCTGCACAGAAATGTTGAGTAACTTTCAGAATGTGAAAGATGACTGTGCGCCTGCCGAGGAACAGTTGAAGGCCAGTGGAGAGGAATTGAATCCAAATGTAAAAACAGCAGAATTGCTGCTAATTGCCAAGCAAATGCTGGAATCTTTAATTACAGCGCATCCCACATCGAAGGTAAATACAAGATGAATCTTAGCTTTTGCCTATGATTAATCCTTTCTTTGTCTGCATCTAAAGGCGCTCCGTTGGTGGCGTTTGCGTTTAATTTGCCTGCATCAACATATTTTAGATGATCTTGCCGGTGCCTTGTATGAGGATTTCAAACTTGTCGTTGCCGATTTACATTCCTTTTACACAGAGTTTGCATCTAAGGAGCTGCAAGCGCTGCTGTTACTTGAAATAGCCAATGGCTATTTGCAATTTCATCGCTCTGATTTGGCCAATCAGTTTCTGGAGGAATTGTGTGAGCATCTGCAAGTGAAACTTCAAGTAGAGGGACTGCTGGGTTTACGCACTAAGTTCCAGCAAAAAGCGCTGCCTCAGCTCTGCCTTAAGGTAGTTCAACTGCAGGATGCAGCTACGTCTTTACCAACTGCAAAGCTAAGCAATGCACAGACAAAGTTGCCACAACTGTTGCTCCTAGAGGATGATACGCGCCTTGAACGTATACGTTTCATTGAGCCCAAGGATAACGATGTTATGACACTTCCAAGTGTGCTGCAAGCACTTGTGCTTTCCAAGGTGTAAGTGTTGCATTGCCTTTACACTTGAATCCCAATTGAACTTTAGTTTCATTTTCACAGCAAACAGTTGAAGCGTTCACAGCCCAAGGATCGTTTGGCAGATGAACAATTGGAGCCATATACGCAAACATTGCTCTACCAGGAGCACGGTCCATTCCAAGTGCGTCAAGCTGCATTGCTGCTCAACTGCCGGCAGGAATCTGGTCAACGGCGCACAGTGGAGCGTAGCTGGAAGCAATGTGAGGAATGTGTCAAATTCTTGGATAATACCGATGGCAGCATAGGATCACTGCAGATAAGACTTTCCTACGGCTTTGCTGCTTTTCTGCAGCCCAAGTGGAAGGTGCAGCTGCAACTGGTTGATCTTCTGCGCTCACTGGGCATGACCAAGACTGCACTGGACATCTGCCTACAGATACATGCTTGGCAGCAAGTCATTGAGTGCTATACAAGCCTTGAGCTGCGTCATAAAGCAGCTGAGATTATACGACAGGAGTTGGAGAAGCAGCCGACAGCCTTGCTCTACTGTCTGCTGGGCGATGCTATCGATGATCCTCAGTGCTATGAGCAAGCTTGGATTCATTCCAACAAGACAAGTGGCAAGGCTCAAGCCTATTGGGGCAACTATTTCTACAGGCGAGCAGATTACGCTCAGGCTATTAGTCATTATGAATTATCCTTGGAGATTAACTCATTGCAAGAATCGATTCTGCTGCGTTGCGGTTACTGCGCTATACAACTGGAACGTTGGGAGGCGGCTGTCAAAAGTTATTTGGCTTACACGCATTTAGAACCAAATGGTTTCGAGTCATGGAATAATTTGGCCAAGGCGCTCATCAAGTTGGGCGACAAACAACGTGCCCATCGCTTGTTGGGTGAAGCGCTCAAGTGCAACTATAGCAACTGGAAAGTCTGGGAGAACTATATGCTTGTCTCAGTAGACACGTCACATTGGGAGGATGCTATGCGTGCGTATCAGCGTCTGGGTGAACTAAAGCAACATTATCTGGATGAGGAGGTGCTCACACGCATTGTCTATGGCATCGCCAGGCAAATGCAGTCTGATGCCAAGTTGGAACCAGGTAGCACAACTCAAGCCACAGCCAGCTCATTGCAGCGTCGCATTACACAGCTGCTGGGCCAACAATGTGTGCAACATGGCAATGAGCCATTGGTCTGGGAATTGGCTGCACTAGTGGCAGTTACACCAATGAAAAAAGCTGAACGTTTGGTCAAATCTTATCGTGCCTATACAGCTAAAGAACTGTCATGGGAGACAAAGTCAGCGCATGCCAAGAAAGCGCTTTCCCTATGCCTAGAAGCAGCTGAACTATCGGCAGCTGCTGTCAAGGAACATGCTGAGGATGAAAGTGAAATGATGATAACATCGCAGCTAAACTCAAGTCGACTGGCAGCCACCTCATGCCTGAATGCACTAAAACGTGCTAGTCTCGTGGAAGTGCCCAAGGAGCAGCAGCAACAAATGGATGAACTTGAGCAGCAGCTGTCACAGTTGACGCAGATAGTGCAGCAGCGTATGCAACGCAGCAGCTAGTTATGATTTACTTGATTTATTTTTTGTTGTACATAAATATTTATAGATACATATTATATACATTGTAATTTTTAAAAGCTAATCCTTAAAGTGTATTTAATTTTGTTGTGATCAACACTCGAACACTTTGATCGAAGGCACCGGCAACGGCAAGTCCCAATTTATCTGGATGCCAGTCGAAACTGTGCACTGGCTGAGAGCTTAATGTGACAGCGCTAATCATTTGCAGCTTGCCGGCGACACCTTCATTATTGCCATCCGCATCCTCAGTTACACGCTTGTCTGGATAATCATATTTCCATAGACGAATGGAGCCGGTGCCGCCGCCAGTTAGAAATACATCACGATTCTGTGGCAAATGACGCACCGTCCAGACGGTTGCCTTGGGTCCACTAATGACACCATTGGTGCCGACGCTACGACCAGCATTACGTTCTTCCACACAGCTAAAGCCTTTCTTCGGATGCTGTGTGCGCATATCATAGACTAGGAGACCGCCCTCTAGTGTCGTTACGCCAAGTTTATTCATGGGAATATCGCGACGATCAAATTCCAAACCGCAAACACCATTTCGTATGGTTGCCTCCCAGCGCACAGCTAGTGCACGCAAGTCGAATAGCTTTAAATCGCCATTATCATAGCCGGCTGCCACAACGCGTTCCTGATCATTGTAAGTGTTGCCAAAGGCAACTGCCCAGCAATCGCGTCGCGTTGTCTTATTAATGCCATCGCCCATTTGTGCTGGTGGTGACATGTCTACAACTGGCGATTGGCCCTGCCGAATGTCCCACACTCTGACAGAACCGTCACGGCTGCCAGTGACTATTTCAGGTGCACCGCAATCCAATTGTGTGCCGCCAATGGCATCGATGCAGTTAATGATACTGCTATGTGCCTTCACATTATAGACGGCCAAATCAGGATGCTCCAAATCACTAAAAAAAAAAATATTTTATTAATTAAGCAAAGGACAAATCTTTCTTCGACTTACAGGACTTGTAGGCGTCCCTCAAAGTCACCGATGGCCATGTGGCGATTACGCAGCGAGGATGCTCCAAAGGTGCCACATTTGAAAGCTGCCTTTTTCTCCACGGATTTAACTTTTTCAAGTTTATCTTCATTCAGTTCATAGATGTCCATTATACCATGACTGTTTGGCTTGGAGCCGAGCACCACAAACTTTGCCGACAATGGAATCCATTTGGTGTCGTACACAGTATAATTAACAGATTCGTGTAAATGTTCAATTATTTGCGGCTTGTCCATGTTTCATTCGTTTGTTTTTTAGCTCTTATTGTTATTTAATTCGTAAATCTCAACTCTATCTGACAATAATTAATTGTACAATGAGATTTAAATTTCAAATTGTTTTCCAGTTGTTTTTAAAATGTTGCCATAGTTACCATCGATCATTATCAGGGCAGTCGAATAAATGAAACTATTGGTATCCAGCCCTGGTATCAATCTGCCGCATGTTTAAACTCTAAAAATTGTACATCTGAAATGTAAACAAATGTCTTAACAGCTGATATTGGGCATGCAAAATCGATCAATTTATGTTAATTAAGATATTTGCAACTGTTGACCTACAGCGATAATTACTGTGCAGTAATCGATAGTGCGTCTACGATAATATCGATGCAACAATTAAATATCGTTGCTTCACTAGCGTGACTTTTCGATGCTGTAACAATAAGTTTAATCTGTTTACTAAAACGTTAATTTATTAGTTAAAAATGCTGCGTGCAGGCTTTCAATTGCTAAATCAAACGCCCGTGGCAGCTGCCAAAACAGGTAGCAATAATTTTGCATTGGAATTTGTGCGTTGGCGCCGAAAGCCGCGCTGGCTGCCGGTGGCCAAAAGCAAAATGTTCCGTGTGCCCGAGCGTAAGAAACAAACGGAAGAAGAACGTACAGAACTGATGAGGCTACACAATCAATACAAGTAACAGTATAATATAATTGTGAATTCATACATCAGATGTAATATCAATGGCTTTAAAAAATTCCAGAACCCAATTGCGTTCAGTGCGACAATTCCTGCGAGAGGAAGTTGTGCGTCACGAGGAAACATCGACCGCAGATCACATTGTGCTAACACCAGAGCAAGAGGAGGCCGAATTCCAACGCTGTGTTGAAGAGAATGCAGCATGGAATGCTGTGATTGCCAGCGAACGTGACGCACGACTGGCCAAGGAGCGTGAGGCAAAGATTGCCTACGTGCAGGAGCGCCTTGATGAAGGCAGATTGCGTGAGGAAGAACGACTTGAAAAGGCCGATCAACGCATACGTTATGAAATCGAGCAGTCCAAAACGTTTATTACACGTGAAAATCTTGATGTTGCTATTGAGACTGCGCTGGCCAATCCCGTGGATCATAATTATGCCATCGATTTGGCTGGCAATCTATACAAGGGACGCAACGCAACACAAGCTTCAACTAATTAATTACATAAATAAAAAAAAACAATAGCATTTTTGAGAGTTAAATATTTGGCTTAAAATTATTTATTATATATATATATATATATTTATACAAATCTAAAGGAAGGCGAGAACGTGAACAGTGAGAAGTGAATGCTACGTTTTGCCTATTGCTGCTGTCGAAGGTTGTTGTCGTGCGATTGCCTCCTGTTGCTCAAAGAGATGCTCCCAGTCGGGAGTTGCCCTTAACTTGGCCTGTATCGGACCCAAATTTATCATTTCGCCGCTACGTTGCTCACGATTCGTCTCAATGGACATTAATTCCTGAAAGTTCCAGCACATATACTATACTATAACTCAATGGTATGTAGCAATTGACTTACCTGTAAGAATCCAGGCTCCAGACCCAAGTCCAAATCGAAACGTGTATCGCCTAGCAACAATTTGACGCGTCCCGAACGATAACGTAAGATCTTTCCAATTTGTCCCTCCTCCAACTGCTGCAGCACGCTGTTCTTGGAGGTGCCAACAGCTGTACTCGGATTTGGACTATTCGCTTGCTCGGACTGAGATTTCTGGTCTGTAGCTGCAGCTGTTCCCTTTGTCATTTCCTCGTCAGCATCATCTGTAACGCAAGGCAATACGTTGGGCAATTGCATGACAAAGAGCTGTGATTGATTGTCATCAAGAAAAGCATTAATGTTGCGTGGATAACGTCCATATTGCGCTGGAGGCTGTTCCAAGCCAGTCTGTATGGTCATATATTGCAGGCGTTGCTTGATTACTTCAGAATCTAATGAATGTTGAAGTTGAAAAGTTTCATTTAATTTTAAAGATTGAGATTACAATGAAGATATTAAGAATTTTACCTTCATTAATTGGAATTGTTTTGTTGTTGGCTTCTTCAGATTTGATTTTTAACTTTTCTGTATGCCAGAGTCCTTCAGCTAGAATCAGAGGCCTTAGGGCTATGTCAGTCTTTTCTTCAATATCACTGGGAGGTTCATCATCATCATCAGTGTCTTCGCTTATACCAAGCATTCCCTGTCCACGCGGATCATCATCTTTGCGCTTTCGCGTTATTACTTCATCTCCACCGCGTGCATAGGATCCACTACTTGAGGATTTACGTATATTCACAGCGCCAGCGCCTTCAGAGAAAACGCCTGTGGTTTGTATAAGTGTTGAATTAGCACTTCCTGCACCGCCGGCTCCAGCGCCACGTCCACGTGCTCCACCACGTGCCCCGCCTCGACCACGTCCACGTTGCTGCGTAAAGTCCTTGGATGTTTTCACATTTCTACATATGGAATGACAATGAATATATAAATTATATTTCTATTGCTTCATCATCATTGCACAGAACTTACGTATTCTTGTTCCGCACTGCATTCAGATTTGGAGCAAAAACTTTTTTAGTTGCACCGCTAGCACCACGACCGCCCAATGTCAAGTCACGTGCTGGTGTCAAACGGCTCATCCCATTCGATGGCACAGTCGAAAGTGGAGTAGCAGCTGGCGCCGCTGCTGCCTTGTTATTATTGCTGCTGGCGCCAGCAACCGCAGACTGTGCCGTTGCTTTCTTAGCAGGCATAATTATTTGATATTTGACTCTCGATTTGTTGCTGTTGTTGCTGCTGCTGCTGCTGCAACCGGCCCTGTACAAGTGGCCCAATGCAGTCAACAAAAATATTGTTGAATCTTTGCGAATGTTTATTGGTACTTACAGTCCGAGCTCGGTTTGATTTGTGATTTTAGGTTATTGGCCAGTGTTGGAAAATGCTTTTTAAAGAAGCGCACATGCCGATAAATTGAAGTATAGTTATCGATATTTATTTTGGTATTTTTGTTTTTGAATAACTTATTATTTTTTTAACAATTCATATTTATTTTAATTTTAAATGTATTTTTTTTTTTTATTTATTTATTTAATTTATTAATTAAATATTCGAAATATTAAAATATTTCAAATTTTATTTTTAATTTATTTAATTTTAGCTTCTAGTATATACTGGCATATGATAAGTACGATCGATGAGTACTGAGCCGTGGGATATCGATTACAGCTGTAACAATGGTAAAAACCGCACATAAAACTGTTTATTTACATTTATTAACTAATATATTTATTTACTTTATTCATTAATTTTTTTTTTTTTAATTTGTTAATTATAATTATATGATTAATATGATTATTTATACAATATTTACGTTCATCTAAAAGTTTGTTATAGTTATGTTTTACAGTTAAATTGCTTTTGATATGATATTGATATTGTTATCTTTACTAACTTGTTTTCCATTGAACAACTACAAAAAAAAATAAAAAAAAAAATGCTTTCGCTTTTTGATGAATTATTTGAGCATATTCTTCATTTTGTTTATCTTTAGCAATGAACAATAATTTAGTCTTGTTCTATATAGATTACATCAACTAATGAAATGATAAGCTGTTTGGGGGGCTTTTTTTATTTTTATTTAATTTAATAGTAAACGCTTCCGCGAATTTCATTTAATATTTTAACAAGTTGAACTTTCAGTCAGTGTGTCGAGACAATTCGCTGCAATCGGACGTATTTTTGTGGCAAGCAAGTCAATAGGCAAACAATAACTGTAACTGATATGGATCAACTTGCAGAGCAAGATTCGGTGCAACCGTCCTCACCAAATTACGATGTCAATTACATTGAAAAAGCTTTGGCACGCGCTTATAATAGCGAAAGCTTACGCATTGAAAGTTTTCATAGTGAATGCATAACAAAGCGTGGTGAGAATTTTTGCAGCGCCATCTATCGACTTAAGGTTGAATATCGCAAGAGTAAAGATGCGCCGCTGGAGTTGGGAAATTACATTGTGAAAGATCTTATACCTTTCATTGCGGAAATGGGCTCCAATGAGCAAGCAATGTTTGAACACTTGCTGCCCGCCATGAACCAAATAATGGATAAGGCATCATTGTCGTCGACTGACAAAAAGCTGAGTGCTACGTAAGTATTTTAACATCTATTACATCTATTATTATTCTAATGTGTTTATTAAACATTTACAGTTGTCTGTTTGCTGAACGTGCTGGCTCAAAGGAAATATATTTACTAGAAGATCTTGGCGCTTTAGGCTATAATTCAGTTAGTCGTATTAATGGCTTGTCACTGGAGACTGCATGCTTGTGCCTCGCTAAATTGGCACAATTTCATGCTGCATCCATGGTGCTAATAGATGAACAACCAGAGATTGTTAAGAAATTGGGTCCTTCACATTATGCCGATGGTATGAGCGATCCTTTTGCCAAGATTTTGGCACTGGATGGCACAATCTTTGCAGCTGATGTGGTAGCCAAAATGCCGGGTATGGCAACAATAGCTGAGAAAATGAAAGCTCAAATTCCGGATGGATATAATACACGAATACGTGATATTATCAATCCAAAGAATTGTTTGTTTCAGGTTATAGCTCATGGTGATATTTGGATAAACAATATGTTAATTAATACAGAGAAAAATCAGGCAGTTATCGTAAGTAATAATATTAATTTATTATAAATTAATAATTATTAATAATTTTTTTTTTATTTTTAGGTTGATTTTCAAAATAGCTGCCTTGGCAGTCCTGCGATTGATTTACATTTCTTTTTGTATACCAGCGTTGATCTTGATGTCATATTGAATCAGCAGGAGACTTTACTGCAACATTACTATAAAATTCTGACGGAGACATTAACTGCCTGTAAATATCAGGGAACGATACCAAGCTTTGATCTACTCAAAGCTGAAATGCAACGTTGTTTATACTATGCCTATTATTCCGCTGTATGTGAGTTGCCCATTTGCTGTGCCACCAAAGAGTCGGCTGAGGACTTTACAGCACATACATTTATGAGTAGTGAGAAAATCTTGGCGAAACGTCTTCAAATCTATGCCAATCCGCGTGTGCTTAAGACACTGCAGGCCACCATGTTGCACTTTGATGCACAAGGCATACTTGATGCACTCTAAGAGGTAGCAGCAGCAGCAGCAGCTTAGTATTTAGGATTTATTTAGACAGAATTGTAATACAATAATAATAATATGATATATAGAAAGTCAGTTTTTATTGAGTATAATATGCATATAGAGCTTGAAAAGCTAAGCTGTGCGCAGACTTATGCAGCTTTTGATATGCTGATATTGCTTTGACAGCTACACAAGTTGCATTACTCAAGTGTTTTTGCTTCTTCTGTTTTTGTTTATAAATAAATTTCGTGTCTGCCAAAGTTTTTGGCCAAGATTTACGAGTACGTGTCGGCAATTGAATGTGTGTAGAAATTGTGTGTTGTATGAGAATGTGTTGTATGAGAATGTGATGCATGTGCCTCGTTTGACTGCACAGTGTGCGATAAAGTTAGCAATGCCATGATGCTCTTACTCCTTTATTCACTTTCTACTTCTTTCCTTCCTTTCCCTCACACTTCCTACTCTGCGGAGGTGCAAAATATGCAAATCGCTTTGCAGTTATTCTTAGAAAGTTGTCAGTTTTCCAAGTGCAGCTTAGCCAAGCGTGCAACGTGGCAATGTAGACCCCTCAATGCACTTGACACCCTGCAACTTGTTCTTATGTTACTTGTAAGTTGTAAGTGTTTAAAAAGCAATTTATTGTTCTTTGCTCCAAAGTAAGCTTCTCAATTCTCATGCTGCTACTTCACAGAAGGAGCAAGAGCTTCTGACTAGAGTTTTGTGTTTTCTATTGTTTATCTAATGTCTCAATGGTATTAAATATTTTATATTATTTATTTATTTAATATTTAATTTTAAATTTATATTTAATTATAAAAAAATATTTAAATATTTTATATTAAATTGTAAATATTAAATTTATAAATTATTAATAAATTAATATTAAATATAAGTGCATGGACTTTTACGCCTTGCAAAGAGTATGCTAATTGTCGTCCGATTGCATTTGGCAAGGATACTTTAGGGAAATCCTTCGAGTAAATAGACTTCGACTCAACTGTCTCTTTCACTTTGAACTCCAAACGGAAAGTTGCAGCTTGCACCTCAATTTCAAATATCTTGTTTTTTTTTTGCTGCTGTTTTTGTTGTTGTTGATGCTGATTCTCACATTTCTCTGCGTTGGACTGCAAATACAAATCAAAGACATGAGACTGAAAGTCTGTTGCTGTTACTGCTTGGAAGCATTAATTGCATTCTGCAGCATCACATTGCACTTTCAATTAGTTGCAAATGCCTCAACGTTGACTCCAGCCACCTCCGGCTGCCTAAGGCAAAAGTAACAGGAAACGGAAGTTAAGTGCTGAGGCGAGAGGCGTTAAGTAAAATCAACCCCATCGACTCACCATGCAATCGACTCAGTTAGCCAGAGATGAAAGCAACTGAGTAACAAAGCAACAAAGCAACTTTTCAGTCATGACATGCGAGAAATGGAGAATTTGGAGAATATGAGAGAGAATTCGAAGAAGAGAATTATGCATTAATTGAAAGCTGATGTCGACTTTGGGGGCTTGACTTTGGCATTGATTGTGACTACTACAACTGTGGTTGTAGCTTCAGCCTGTGGGAATGGGGCTGTGACTGGGTTGCGGGAGTTGAAGTTGAAGTTAAGGTTGCAACTTTGACAGCAAGTTGTTGGTTTGTTTTGGCAGTTCCTTTCACGCAGCAGAAAGTTAACTCTGTCTGTGACTCTGTGTCTCAGAGTTAGCTGCACCTTAAACCCTTTAACTTCCTCCTTTACGCTACTCCTTCCTATCATGTCATGCACTTTATGCTGCCGGGCTTTTCATTCAACCAATGTAAACATGAACGGACCAAGGGGACTAATGCATTTCAAAATGGGATTTATGAGTTTTCTTTCGCCTTTCGCCTTATGCATTTGCAAGTGTTTTTATGAGGCGGGGTCAATGACGATTTGTTGTTTGTTTTGAATGTTAATTAAGGCTTAGGATAACCAAAATAAGCTTAAGGGTCCAACAATTTGATGATATGAGAAATCTATCAATCAAAGAAGAAGATTTTACTGCAATACTTAGTCATACTGATAAGTATATAAATATATCTTCCAATATATATATATAATATATAGTTAACTTTCTTATCGCGCCAAAACCAATTCACAGTCTTTTCAATTAGCCAACAGTATTTACTAGATAAGCAGTAGGAGGAAGTGAGAAGCAAAGTCACAATTAAAGGCAATAAATATACGAATAAAACCATAAATCAAAGTCAGATCATAATCGCAAAGTGTAAAGCAAAGCGAAGCAAAACAAAAGCAATGGCAAAGCAGCTAAATAAATACAAAAAAAAACTGCGAGCGAAAAGCGAACTTCCGTTTCTGGATATCAGCCAAAGTTCGCCATCCTTTCCATCCACTAAATGGACCCCACTGACCACAAGAGCTGCAGACATTTGTTTCGGTTTTGGCTCGCTTTCGTTTATTAATTGTACAACTGTCTCCAATCATAATTAATGAACTTTCAGCACATCCTACAAGCGCCACATAACCTATACCTCCTGCTTGTCCTCATTGCTTCGCATCGTTTGCCAGTTTCTTATGCTCATTCCCCATAATAGTCCAACCGGAATTCAAATAAAACTAAAATATGTAGGACTTATAAACAGGAATTTATTTTGGCACACCATAAATCTTTCGTTTTTGGTAAATCTGTTTGAATCTCTGGTTTTTACATTGGTTTCTCGGAATGCTTCAATTAGACATATTAAAGGATTTTTTTTTTGAGCATTGCTTTCTGAATTTTACGAGTGTATCTTAATATTTTTATTATATATTAAATTTATGAAAAAAAAATTGTATGCTATTATATGTTGAATAAAGATCAACTGTACTTTATTTTTTATAACTAGGGGTAACTTTGGAAGTTACGGTTATTACCAAATACTTGTACAGTGCTTATGTCTATTTCATCACCAGTCGAAGTTAATGACATCCCATAAATATATTTTTAACAAACTAAGCGAGAAACCCAGATGGTAATCCCACAGCATTTGCATATGAATGTCTGGCACTATCTTTTGTATGGCTCATGTTCCCATTCCCATTCCCTTGCCACCCCTTGGCCAATTGTGTGTGAAAAATTGATCACATACACATACACACACATGATTACCATAGGGGTACAGAGACGCTGAGGAACGCTGGGTCTATCCTTTTCAGTCTGCTAATGACTAATGATGCTACAATTTATCTCAGATTATTTGTTAGCAAGTGTACACAATGTGCAACATACTCATCCTCCCCATCCTCTTCACCCACTTGTGAGGTGAGTTGTGTGCATGTGTGTGTATAATTACTTAAAATTAAACACGATGTATGAGAAAATGATGAAAAGAGCTTTTGTCATCATTTTAAAATTATTTAAATATTCTGCCAAGTGACTAACTGACAGACAGATACGACAGAGAGACAGCGCAACAACAACAACAACAACTGATTAATGAGCAAGTGACGAACAAACAAAAAAGTCTTCAACTTATTCTAAATGAAAAATTAACGCAATTTTGCTGTTTGCTTTTAAGCGTGCTAAGCTACAAAATTCTTAAGAATTTTTTTTATTTTGTTTTTTTTTTTTTGGTATGTAATTATTTGAGATTTGCATATGTAATTTTCCAAATGGTTGAATAAAATGCAATGAGTAGCCAAAATTGTTACTTATAAAACAAGAGCAGCTGTGAAAGTTGAGCTTTTAATATGATGAGTGAAAAAGAATGAGGAAGTCAAAAAGTGAGTATAGAGCTAAATAGCAAGAATGCAAGCTATGTTTCATATTAGGAAAATAATAATGGAAGCTACGCAGGAATACTAAACCTTGTAATGTTAGCTATGAACCGAACAAGCAAAGTGGAAAATAGCTAAAAAAAAAAAAAATTAAATAACGTTAGCAGACATGTGTGTATATCTTTCGATTTACATTCGAACATTTCAAAACTACGCAAAATAAATCGAATGCAATTACCTTAAAAGCGTCAACGATAAAAGTATATACGAAGTACAAATAAATTTATGGTATTTTCGCTAGCTGCATTTTACAGAAAACAATTTTTTATGACATTTACGCGCAGCAATAAAAACTAAACAAATCCCCAAACATAACGATCAAATGCTAATGGCGCCACAGTCAAAGCCAAAGCCTTGGCTGATTGATGAATTGCTTTGAATTGAGTTTTTCTACAACACACATAGATGTTGCTGTACAGTTGTATTCATGGAGTACGAAGCATTTTAAGTGCTTACAAGAGTATAGAGGGCTGTAACAGTAGCTCAGCGATAGCGAAAGAGCCACAACAATAGGTTTTACGAGACTTTACACAGACATGGGCCAAAAACTAATTACCTAGGGCCCGAAGT
>JBAMBR010006771.1:0-64963 GCA_037044475.1 Zaprionus obscuricornis | reverse complement strand
CAAATATTAACACAAAAATAGGCAAGGAATACTACTTGTACAGTATAATCTTACGAGTAATCCTAAAAATGGCTTTACAACCATCAAAAACCTTTTTGTAATCAGACAACGAAGTGCTTTAAAATTTCAGTAAATAAAATTTGATGGGCTTCACGTTTCGAATAAATAAATATAACGATTATAAAAAAACTTTGATGATCTGTAGAGTTAAGAAATTAACAATTAACAAAATTAGCTAAGAAAATGTTGGCTATATAATATATAATATAATATATAACTTGTATAAGCATATTGTAAAATTTAGATGCTCTAGTTATATCTTATAGTTTCTGGTATCGAGTGTGGTGTGTAAAGAGACAGACAGAGAGAGAGAGAGAGACAAAGAGAGAGAGACAAAGAGAGAGAGAGAGAGAGAGAGAGAGAGAGAGAGAGAGAGAGATAGGCATAGTCAAATCAACACAAAATTTAATCCTGCTCGAGAATATATATATTTCCGGGTGTCCTTAATTTTCCATCTGAAATATAGCGCAGGGGAATAAAAAGTATCATACAAAAAGAACTTTACAACTAAGAGTCTAGTTATACGTAGAGCCGAGAAAAGTAAGGATTAGTTTCAGATCAAGAATATATATATAAATATATTTATTTATGTCCGATAAATGTTACAAGCTGCAGCACAAAATGTATAGACTTTTGGCAATGCGTGTAAAGCAATCACAAAACTTCATTAAATGAAGTATACAAAAACTAGACCTTAAAGCATCAATAACTACTACGAGTATATAGTAATATCATATATAAAATATTATAATTCATAAATAGTTGCAAAAAAAAACTTGCGTGCAAATTTTGGCAAAAAAAAAAAAAAAAATAAAAATAAAATAAATTGTGTATGCAAGTTTTTCGACAATGAATCTTCAATTCATTCGTTTCGCCTTTAATGGGTCGCCATCATTTTTAGACCATGAGCTTAGCTGATTTATGCCCATTTATGACGGTAGGGGCCAACAACAGCAACAACAACAACAATGCATATATTATTATCGTAATTATGTATTTATTATGACAATGCCAGCAACAACAACAAGTTGATGCTGCTGAGAACAAAGCATAGGAATAAATACTGAAGAGTCATACAACAGTTAGCTCTATATTGGCTATAACGAAGCATTAAATGCACTATAAAAAAAAAATGATATACTTGGAGACTAGAAGACAATAGTGAGATTAATGCTGAATATCTGGCAAGGAAACTTTTATATTCTGCACTTTTGGAGTCTAGACAGTATGACGTAGGGCTATGTAGAGTGCCAGATAAATTGTATGATTTTTTTTTAATTATGATTTTGGGGGGTCCCTGAAATAAGTTGCCCCTTAAAACAATGTAGGTCTGCTTGAGTTAGAAAAGTTGGCTAAGAAATGAATCTGGAGACTTGAAGTCTTACAGTTACATTCGAGTCTCTTGGGAATTTGGTTAAATTGCTGTAACAATTTTTATTGTTTTAGGAAGTGCGAATATGCCCAAAGTTAGGGACGCTTTCATAACATAGAGTATTCAAATGGCAGCAGAGCAAATGGGGCTGAAAATATGTTGGCTCTGTTTGTGATTTACGAGTATATGGCTCTAGACTTATACACACACACACACACACAGAAATACACACACAGGCAGACAGAAACACAGACAGACAAAAGTTGAAACTACAATATATCAATATATGGAAGTATTAGCAGTATATCAATCAGTCAGGCGACACACAAAACCAACCCACACACACACACACACACACACACAAAAAGCATCAGGCATCAGACATGAATTAAGGGGCGTGTCTTGTGGAACATTTAGGGGTTTTTTTTTTTTGTTTGTTGCGGCTTCCATTTATGGTTTTTGGCTTCTCAATTGAAGGGGCTCATTAAAATTAATTAGAAATAATGGGCGTAAATCCGTTGAATTTATGGATATTAACAATTATTAGAAATCATTATATGCCATAAAGACATGAGAAAGAGTGCGAAAGAGAGAATTTGAGAGAGTGAGAGAATACTATATTTATATATATATATTATATATATATATATATAGAGTGTATCTGTAATCGACTGGCAAAATCATTTTGCCAGTTGAATGGACACGCAAATTGGCCAAAATCACTTGACAAGCGATCCCCAGCGATTAGGTTCAGCTGCCTTATCAACAAGCTGCCCTTCGCCAGCCAGTAGACAATTTAGGGCTAAAACTTGTTTCCAAAGTTGTTAATCAGCCAACAGACAACAACAACAACAACAATTTAACGGCTTATAATTAAAAAGCCTGAAAGCAACAAAAGAAAAATGTAGAAAGAGAAGCAGAAAAGAGAAAACGTAAAAATAAAACAACACCAACAACTTCAAGTGCCACAAGGGAAACAGGCGCACACAGTGGCAATCACAACGACTACCCGAACCCTAACCCCCCCCCCCCCCAACCAACATATTGTGTAGCCACTCAGCAGAGTAAGAGCAAGAGTGAGAGTGTGAGAGAGAAGATAAAGAAACTTAAAGCAGATTGTATGCTATCACTTGACGCATCGATTTGCTACCCATCAATTGTCACAGAATGCTATGCAGTTAAAACTTTTACTCGTATCTATGTATACATAGATATATATATATTATATATAGAGTGTATGTGTATCTATGTATATGTCCCTGAGTGTGTGTTTTGTGAGTATATATAAATGTTTAGAGAAATCACTTCATGTTCAAGTAAATATAATGCTTGTGACATGGTATTTTATACAAAAATTCCCCTGCAGCATGTGAAAGTCACTGGACAACAAGCAGCATATTACGCATACGTCCCATGCAACCGGTGAAGCACAAAACACAAACTCAACGCACAGCTCGTTAAGAGAGACTCTATGTGTGTGTATGTGTGTGTGTGTGTGCTCAACATATGAGTGTTTCATTTTCCCCTCCCTCTCTTTCTCTGTGTGTGTGTGTGTGTGTGTGTTAGCTCTGGGGAGCACTAATAATTTGCTGGCTGAGCACTTGACTTGCGTCGTTTACATGAACATTAATGTGACTTTTGCCAACGCAGCTTCAAGTTGTTGTTCTTGTTGTTGTTGCCAGCCGCATGGTGCTGTGCTTGCGGCCAATGGCTGCTGAATGTGCGCCTTGGGGAAGGAAATGCTGCTGCTAGTGCTGCTACTGCTGTCACTGACCACAGCTGCTGGGCAATGTTGGGTTCTTGCTCTTTGCTCTTGTTTGTTATTTTCATTGATTGTGGCAACAAAAGTGTTGCCTACTTTTTGGCATACATTTTCACATTCACATTCACTCGACACATGCTAATATTTACACAAGTCTTTCAAACACGCACACACTCTCTCTCTCTCTCTCTCTCTCATACACATCTAAATTTATTGTTATATATTTTTGAAATTACGTTAAATTGTGTGTTTGGCACAAGAGGCAAAAGCAAAGTTCACAGCATTTTGTGTAAACTTTTTGTTATTTTGTTGCGTTGATTGCCTTTCAAAATTTTGCCGACAGTCAATTAAGCTCATGCCACAATTATTGCTTAAATTTCAAATCGAAGTTGAAGTCGATGTCGATGTCGTGCTAAGCGCTAAGTGCTAAGTGCCAAGGCAATTAGCAGTTTGTCTACAAAAATATAAATAACGATAAAATTGTTTTCATTAATTTTTTTGTTTTTTTTTTTTTGATTTAATTTTATTTCGCATTTTTGATTGAATAAAAAGTTTACATTAAATATTAATTCAAGTTGTTGTTGTTGTTGGTTTTATTTTGTGCTTTGTTTTTACTGCATGCTGTTTTTTGTAATTAATTTTAGCTAAAATTAAATATGTGTATGAAAAAAAAAAAAAAAAAAAATTTTTTTTTTTTTTATTTAATTTAATTTAAATTTTTATTTTTATTTTTGTCATATTTTATTTATAAATATTTGTTAGAGCGAAAGATTAGCTTAAGTAAGAAGTGCATTGCAAAGTCTTAGCCCAAAGATACACATATGTATATATAATATATTTAATTTATATTTAAGAAATATAACGTTTAATTTTTGCTATATTTTTTTTTTTTTTATTATTTTATTTTTATTTAATTTCCATTATTTTTTTTTTACTTGAGTTTTCGTTAAAGCGTCGCAAAACTAGGGCAACAATTTTCGTATTTTACGTTTTTTTTTCTCCTTTTCTTTTCGTCTTGTCTTTCAGATATGTATATGTGTGTGTGTGTGTGGCAAAGAGTGCGCGTGAATGTGTGTGCGTGTGTTTGTGTGTGTATTATTTGCGGGGTCAATGAGACAATTGTGTGCTTGGAGTTTTAGCGTTTACAGAGGCGTCTTTGATATGTTTATGTTGTAAGAGAAATCGTTGATATTTTTTCTTTTGAGCAATACTTTAAGCATTTAAGCTAGAGTAATAGTTATACATATATATATTCTTGTATAGTAATTCAACTTAATTGGATATATTAACAAATTGCTAATTAAAGCAAAAAAAAAATTAACCATACAATAAATAAAAAAAAAAAAAAATTATTGATTTATTTATTTATTGGCATAGGGAACAACACTCTATATATATATATATACTTTTTTTGATTTATCTTTAAATTGTGCAAATTTTTTAATATTTAGCAAAATTTTGGATTCAATTTTTTTTATTTTGGGAATTTTCACAAAGATATTTGAATTTTGAATTATTATTATAATTAATAAATAGAATTACACGATTATTAATTAATGATTATTTTTATTAATTATAATATTATGATTAACAATAATTATCATCATTAATACCGCGCTGCCACTAGACATATTTATAAAGTAATTGTAATTGTAATTTTTTATTTTATTTATTTATTTATTTTTTGTTAATTTAATAATTAGTTAATTTATTTTTTTAGCTGTTATCTGCTGTAATGAGATCTGTAAGTTTAGCATGTAATTGTTATCGATTTTCGTAATATTATTATGGTATACCATTCATAATTATCGATAAACATATTTTTGTATTGGCAAGCAAAAAAGTTGAAAAATTAATTTATTTTCCGCTTTTATATTTAAATTCCATCGTAACTCAATGACACTGTTGACTTTGGTGTTGGCAATGGGGATGTATTATTATCCTCATCATCATCATTCTCCTGCGAATCTTCGGGTTCGCCAAGTGCATGCACAAATTCATAGAAATCGATGCGTCCATCACCATCGACATCCACTTCCTTTATCATATCTTCAACTAAGTGACAGTAAAAAAAAGACAAACAGAGAGAAAGAGAGAGAGAAAGTCTGGAGTCTGTATCGCTTTTCCCTAATGAAATTTGTAATTATAGTTCTTGGCAACTTACTGTCCTCCTCGTCAAGATCTTCACCTAGGCACTGCAGCACGGCACGCAAATCGGATGCTGTTATATAGCCACGATTATGTTTATCAAAGACACGAAAAGCATCGCGTAATTCCCGTTCCTCCTGATCAGCCGATGAGAGGCCCGATTTATCTTCATATGTCATATTGGAGAGTATATCGACGAATTCCTCAAAGCTAACATTGCCATCACCTGTATTGGGAGAGAGAGAGACAGAGAAAGAGTGAGAGAGTGATGTCGCAGCATTAATTTTACTCTTAACATAAAACTGTTCATTTTAACAGTCGAAATAAATATTTAAGAAACAAGAGCGAGAGAGAATATTATCAGCACACACACAAATTTTGTAGCATACTTTTAGACAGTGATTTGTTTCGCCCTTGCACTGTCTGCTAATTTCTAATGTCTGCTAATGTTTACTTGCTGCTAATTTCTGTTCGCCTAGTATTTCAGACTAAAAATTCAAATGATTTTGACAATTTCTGCCATTGGTTCTCAACAGACCTATGAGATACAAAAGTATCCTGAAGATACAAAAGTATCTATGAGATACAAAAGTATTTTTAAGATAGAAAAGTATCTTTGAGATACAAAAGTATTTTTAAGATAGAAAATTATCTTTGAGATACAAAAGTATCTTTAAGATAGAAAATTATCTTTGAGATACAAAAGTATTTGAGATACAAAAGTATCTTTAAGATACAAAAGTATCTATGAGATACAAAAGTATCTACGAGATACAAAAATATCATGAAGATACAAAAGTATTTTTAAGATGCAAAAGTATCTATGAAATGAAAGAAAAGGAAAAGTGTGAGGATGAGAAAAACAAAGTAAATTAGTGAGAATAAGAGAAGGAAAGTAAAAGGAGGAAAATTAAAGTGGGAAGATCACCAAATATATTAAAGAATACAGTATTTTTTATCTTTTTCTTTCTTTTGAACTATATCTCTCTCTCACACTCTCTCTCGCTCTCTCCCACACTCTCTGCTCGTATCTTTATCCCTCTAACTGTGCCTTGACTTGTGCTGCCAGGCAACATCAATCACAATCACAATTACAATCAGCAAGCAGCAAGCAGCAAGCATGGCTAACATTTATGTTCAGCTCTTGTTGCCTGTCACTCTTGGCATATTACACATACGCAATGTTGAACCATTGTTGCTACCCCTCGACTTCCCATACCAACAAAACTCAAGTTTCGTATCTTGTAGCACGTGTCACGTAGCTTAAATACATTAACAAGAACGTGCCAAGTCATTGTCATTGTCATTCTCTGTCTCTTTCTCTCTCTCTCTCCCTCTCTCTCACTCTTGTAAAGTCAATATACATATGTTGATTGATTTTATTGCACTAGGAAGTCATTCATTCATTCATTGATTCATTTATTTATGCAGCAAAGCAGCGCAATAAAATTTTTGCTTGTTTTTTTTTTTTGTTTCTTCTGCAATTAATTTGATTAAATTGAACATTTTTTTCTGTAAATATATATATATTTTTTGTTTTTTATGTCAAATCAAATTTAAAAAAAAAAAATGAGATTTTTCACAATTTTGCGCTTCAAAGAATTTACAGCAAAATTTGGCAAAATGGCAAAGGTAAACGCATAATTTGCATGATATTTGCCAATTGTTCAACTGATAAGCTCGCGCTTTTCGTCTTTCTCTCTCTCTCTCTGTCTCTCTCGTACTGCACATAGCTGCGGTTGTTTTCTGACAGCACGTAGAGCGCGTTAGGTATGCTGAACTGAAATTAGAAACGTGCCAATTTGAATGCAAAGTGCGAGTATAATGGAATCGATTACATGATTTGCTCTTCTCATTCACATTTACATTCACATTTACATTCACATTCATTTACTTGCTATTCGTACAACATCGTATAAAGCTGCTTGTCTGCGTGCAATGAGCAAATTGTTTAATTATCACACTAAACTCTCACACTCTCTCTCTCACACACAGCGTAATCATCATCTGCAGCTACAATTGGAACAAATGCAATATTTGATTATATGTTAAAACGTTGAAACGTTTAAAGGTTTAAAGGTTTATGCAACAAGAATTGGTTAAGGCTTGAATTGGATATTCGCAGACGCAGACAAGTTGCAACACATTGCAACCAAGGCCGCCACATTGGAAGGAAAACGTCTTTTTACGGCAGTTAATAAGTTTTTAACTGGTTCAACAATTGCCCGCGAGCTAAGGCAGCTAATGGTAAGTTCAAGATGGCAGATAGCATATAGCAGGTGGCATGTAGCATGTGGCAGATGGCAAAACACTAACAAGCATACAATCTGTTAACAGACGAGAAATACAACATTAAGTGGCGACGAACCTGATGACGAGCAGATGACGCAGGGCACAGATGATGATGAACAGCAGCAGCAGATGGCGACATCGACGCAGCCAGTTGATGAGCAGCAGCAATTGGTAGGAGAGGCACAGCCTCAACAGCAGCAGAAGCAACAACGTCGCCATAGACAACGCAAGAAAGTAACAACACAACAAGCGCAGCTACAGCAAAAACAAGAACAAACACAGCAACAGCAGCAGCAACAGCAGCAACAACATCCAAGTTATGGCATCTCTGATGCTGATACAGACTCTAGTTCATGTGATGCGGGGTCAACAAGGGTTAACTATGCGCAACGCAATCTCAGCCAACAGGTGGTCTACGAACAGTATAACGATGATGAGGCAAATGATTATGATGACGATGATGAGGAAGACGATGAAGAAGATGATGATGAAGTAGATGAAGTAAATGAGCAGGATGAAGATTATGATGACTATGAACAATTGTCCACACAGCATGCATCATATAATACTACATCAAATGTTAGCATGCGTACAGCAACGACAGATGCCTCACTTATGGGCGTCGGCGTCGGTGTCGGTGTCGGTGTTGGCGTAGGCGTAGGCGTAGGCGTGGCCATGGAAACAAGTGGCGGTACGTTGCATAATAAACGTAAGACGAAAACACGACAATTCTCGCAACGTGCCAGCTCCTATGCCGTCGATCATGGTCATGGTGAAACAGATGCCGATGCTATGGATAAACGTCGCTGCATTTCCAAGGGACAAATGCGTGGTATGTCTATAACTTGTATATATTCTATATATATATATATATACATATATATTATTTCTACTATATATTTATTTTTATTTTATTTTTTTTTTTTTGTATATTAGAATTTCGTGAAGCATTTCGTTTATTTGATAAAGATGGCGATGGCTGCATAACTAAGGAAGAACTTGGCACCGTCATGCGCTCTCTGGGACAATTTGCCCGTGTTGAGGAGCTGCAGGAAATGCTACAGGAAATCGATGTCGATGGTTCGTAATACTCATAATATTCTCCTAATTATCTATATATTTGTATATATCTATAAACATACGTTTATTTGACTCTCCCTTTCCCTTTCCCTTTCTCTATATCTATATCTATGTGTCTATGTCTATATCTTTCCCTTTCTCTGTATTCTTTAATATATTTGGTGATCTTCCCACTTTAATTTTCCTCCTTTTACTTTCCTTCTCTTATTCTCACTAATTTACTTTGTTTTTCTCATCCTCACACTTTTCCTTTTCTTTCATTTCATAGATACTTTTGCATCTTAAAAATACTTTTGTATCTTCATGATATTTTTGTATCTCGTAGATACTTTTGTATCTCATAGATACTTTTGTATCTTAAAGATACTTTTGTATCTCAAATACTTTTGTATCTCAAAGATAATTTTCTATCTTAAAGATACTTTTGTATCTCAAAGATAATTTTCTATCTTAAAAATACTTTTGTATCTCAAAGATACTTTTCTATCTTAAAAATACTTTTGTATCTCATAGATACTTTTGTATCTTCAGGATACTTTTGTATCTCATAGGTCTGTTGAGAACCAATGGCAGAAATTGTCAAAATCATTTGAATTTTTAGTCTGAAATACTAGGCGAACAGAAATTAGCAGCAAGTAAACATTAGCAGACATTAGAAATTAGCAGACAGTGCAAGGGCGAAACAAATCACTGTCTAAAAGTATGCTACAAAATTTGTGTGTGTGCTGATAATATTCTCTCTCGCTCTTGTTTCTTAAATATTTATTTCGACTGTTAAAATGAACAGTTTTATGTTAAGAGTAAAATTAATGCTGCGACATCACTCTCTCACTCTTTCTCTGTCTCTCTCTCTCCCAATACAGGTGATGGCAATGTTAGCTTTGAGGAATTCGTCGATATACTCTCCAATATGACATATGAAGATAAATCGGGCCTCTCATCGGCTGATCAGGAGGAACGGGAATTACGCGATGCTTTTCGTGTCTTTGATAAACATAATCGTGGCTATATAACAGCATCCGATTTGCGTGCCGTGCTGCAGTGCCTAGGTGAAGATCTTGACGAGGAGGACAGTAAGTTGCCAAGAACTATAATTACAAATTTCATTAGGGAAAAGCGATACAGACTCCAGACTTTCTCTCTCTCTTTCTCTCTGTTTGTCTTTTTTTTACTGTCACTTAGTTGAAGATATGATAAAGGAAGTGGATGTCGATGGTGATGGACGCATCGATTTCTATGAATTTGTGCATGCACTTGGCGAACCCGAAGATTCGCAGGAGAATGATGATGATGAGGATAATAATACATCCCCATTGCCAACACCAAAGTCAACAGTGTCATTGAGTTACGATGGAATTTAAATATAAAAGCGGAAAATAAATTAATTTTTCAACTTTTTTGCTTGCCAATACAAAAATATGTTTATCGATAATTATGAATGGTATACCATAATAATATTACGAAAATCGATAACAATTACATGCTAAACTTACAGATCTCATTACAGCAGATAACAGCTAAAAAAATAAATTAACTAATTATTAAATTAACAAAAAATAAATAAATAAATAAAATAAAAAATTACAATTACAATTACTTTATAAATATGTCTAGTGGCAGCGCGGTATTAATGATGATAATTATTGTTAATCATAATATTATAATTAATAAAAATAATCATTAATTAATAATCGTGTAATTCTATTTATTAATTATAATAATAATTCAAAATTCAAATATCTTTGTGAAAATTCCCAAAATAAAAAAAATTGAATCCAAAATTTTGCTAAATATTAAAAAATTTGCACAATTTAAAGATAAATCAAAAAAAGTATATATATATATATAGAGTGTTGTTCCCTATGCCAATAAATAAATAAATCAATAATTTTTTTTTTTTTTTATTTATTGTATGGTTAATTTTTTTTTTGCTTTAATTAGCAATTTGTTAATATATCCAATTAAGTTGAATTACTATACAAGAATATATATATGTATAACTATTACTCTAGCTTAAATGCTTAAAGTATTGCTCAAAAGAAAAAATATCAACGATTTCTCTTACAACATAAACATATCAAAGACGCCTCTGTAAACGCTAAAACTCCAAGCACACAATTGTCTCATTGACCCCGCAAATAATACACACACAAACACACGCACACACATTCACGCGCACTCTTTGCCACACACACACACACATATACATATCTGAAAGACAAGACGAAAAGAAAAGGAGAAAAAAAAACGTAAAATACGAAAATTGTTGCCCTAGTTTTGCGACGCTTTAACGAAAACTCAAGTAAAAAAAAAAATAATGGAAATTAAATAAAAATAAAATAATAAAAAAAAAAAAAATATAGCAAAAATTAAACGTTATATTTCTTAAATATAAATTAAATATATTATATATACATATGTGTATCTTTGGGCTAAGACTTTCAATGCACTTCTTACTTAAGCTAATCTTTCGCTCTAACAAATATTTATAAATAAACTATGACAAAAATAAAAATAAAAATTTAAATTAAATTAAATAAAAAAAAAAAAAACAAATAAATTGCAATTTATGCATACACATATATTTAATATTTAGCTAAAATTAATTACAAAAAACAGCATGCAGTAAAAACAAAGCACAAAATAAAACCAACAACAACAACAACTTGAATTAATATTTAATGTAAACTTTTTATTCAATCAAAAATGCGAAATAAAATTAAATCACAAAAAAAAAAAAACAAAAAAATTAATGAAAACAATTTTATCGTTATTTATATTTTTGTAGACAAACTGCTAATTGCCTTGGCACTTAGCACTTAGCGCTTAGCACGACATCGACATCGACTTCAACTTCGATTTGAAATTTAAGCAATAATTGTGGCATGAGCTTAATTGACTGTCGGCAAAATTTTGAAAGGCAATCAACGCAACAAAATAACAAAAAGTTTACACAAAATGTTGTGAACTTTGCTTTTGCCTCTTGTGCCAAACACACAATTTAACGTAATTTCAAAAATATATAACAATAAATTTAGATGTGTATGAGAGAGAGAGAGAGAGAGAGAGAGAGTGTGTGCGTGTTTGAAAGACTTGTGTAAATATTAGCATGTGTCGAGTGAATGTGAATGTGAAAATGTATGCCAAAAAGTAGGCAACACTTTTGTTGCCACAATCAATGAAAATAACAAACAAGAGCAAAGAGCAAGAACCCAACATTGCCCAGCAGCTGTGGTCAGTGACAGCAGTAGCAGCACTAGCAGCAGCATTTCCTTCCCCAAGGCGCACATTCAGCAGCCATTGGCCGCAAGCACAGCACCATGCGGCTGGCAACAACAACAAGAACAACAACTTGAAGCTGCGTTGGCAAAAGTCACATTAATGTTCATGTAAACGACGCAAGTCAAGTGCTCAGCCAGCAAATTATTAGTGCTCCCCAGAGCTAACACACACACACACACACACACACAGAGAAAGAGAGGGAGGGGAAAATGAAACACTCATATGTTGAGCACACACACACACACACACACATAGAGTCTCTCTTAACGAGCTGTGCGTTGAGTTTGTGTTTTGTGCTTCACCGGTTGCATGGGACGTATGCGTAATATGCTGCTTGTTGTCCAGTGACTTTCACATGCTGCAGGGGAATTTTTGTATAAAATACCATGTCACAAGCATTATATTTACTTGAACATGAAGTGATTTCTCTAAACATTTATATATACTCACAAAACACACACTCAGGGACATATACATAGATACACATACACTCTATATATAATATATATATATCTATGTATACATAGATACGAGTAAAAGTTTTAACTGCATAGCATTCTGTGACAATTGATGGGTAGCAAATCGATGCGTCAAGTGATAGCATACAATCTGCTTTAAGTTTCTTTATCTTCTCTCTCACACTCTCACTCTTGCTCTTACTCTGCTGAGTGGCTACACAATATGTAGGTGGGGGGGAGGGTTCGGGTAGTCGTTGTGATTGCCACTGTGTGCGCCTGTTTCCCTTGTGGCACTTGAAGTTGTTGGTGTTGTTTTTTTTTTACGTTTTCTCTTTTCTGCTTCTCTTTCTACATTTTTCTTTTGTTGCTTTCAGGCTTTTTAATTATAAGCCGTTAAATTGTTGTTGTTGTTGTTGTTGTTGTTGTCTGTTGGCTGATTAACAACTTTGGAAACAAGTTTTAGCCCTAAATTGTCTACTGGCTGGCGAAGGGCAGCTTGTTGATAAGGCAGCTGAACCTAATCGCTGGGGATCGCTTGTCAAGTGATTTTGGCCAATTTGCGTGTCCATTCAACTGGCAAAATGATTTTGCCAGTCGATTACAGATACACTCTATATATATATATATATAATATATATATATAAATATAGTATTCTCTCACTCTCTCAAATTCTCTCTTTCGCACTCTTTCTCATGTCTTTATGGCATATAATGATTTCTAATAATTGTTAATATCCATAAATTCAACGGATTTACGCCCATTATTTCTAATTAATTTTAATGAGCCCCTTCAATTGAGAAGCCAAAAACCATAAATGGAAGCCGCAACAAACAAAAAACAAAAAAAACCCTAAATGTTCCACAAGACACGCCCCTTAATTCATGTCTGATGCCTGATGCTTTTTGTGTGTGTGTGTGTGTGTGGGTTGGTTTTGTGTGTCGCCTGACTGATTGATATACTGCTAATACTTCCATATATTGATATATTGTAGTTTCAACTTTTGTCTGTCTGTGTTTCTGTCTGCCTGTGTGTGTATTTCTGTGTGTGTGTGTGTGTATAAGTCTAGAGCCATATACTCGTAAATCACAAACAGAGCCAACATATTTTCAGCCCCATTTGCTCTGCTGCCATTTGAATACTCTATGTTATGAAAGCGTCCCTAACTTTGGGCATATTCGCACTTCCTAAAACAATAAAAATTGTTACAGCAATTTAACCAAACTCCCAAGAGACGCGAATGTAACTGTAAGACTTTAAGTCTCCAGATTCATTTCTTAGCCAACTTTTCTAACTCAAGCAGACCTACATTGTTTTAAGGGGCAACTTATTTCAGGGACCCCCCAAAATCATAATTAAAAAAAAATCATACAATTTATCTGGCACTCTACAGAGCCCTACGTCATACTGTCTAGACTCCAAAAGTGCAGAATATAAAAATTTCCTTGCCAGATATTCAGCATTAATCTCACTATTGTCTTCTAGTCTCCAAGTATATCATTTTTTTTTTATAGTGCATTTATTGCTTCGTTATAGCCAATATAGAGCTAACTGTTGTATGACTCTTCAGTATTTATTCCTATGCTTTGTTCTCAGCAGCATCAACTTGTTGTTGTTGCTGGCATTGTCATAATAAATACATAATTACGATAATAATATATGCATTGTTGTTGTTGTTGTTGTTGTTGTTGCTGTTGTTGGCCCCTACCGTCATAAATGGGCATAAATCAGCTAAGCTCATGGTCCAAAAATGATGGCGACCCATTAAAGGCGAAACGAATGAATTGAAGATTCATTGTCGAAAAACTTGCATACACAATTTATTTTATTTTTATTTTTTTTTTTTGCCAAAATGTTGCAAAATTTGCACGCAAGTTTTTTTTTGCAACTATTTATGAATTATAATATTTTATATATGATATTACTATATACTCGTAGTAGTTATTGATGCTTTAAGGTCTAGTTTTTGTATACTTCATTTAATGAAGTTTTGTGATTGCTTTACACGCATTGCCAAAAGTCTATACATTTTGTGCTGCAGCTTGTAACTTTTATCGGACATAAATAAATATATTTATATATATATTCTTGATCTGAAACTAATCCTTACTTTTCTCGGCTCTATGTATAACTAGACTCTTAGTTGTACAGTTCTTTTTGTCTGATACTTTTTATTCCCATGCGCTATATTTCAGATGGAAAATTAAGGACACCCGGAAATATATATATTCTCGAGCAGGATTAAATTTTGTGTTGATTTGACTATGCCTATCTCTCTTTCTCTCTCTCTCTCTCTCTCTCTCTCTCTCTCTCTCTCTTTCTCTCTCTCTCTTTCTCTCTCTCTCTCTCTCTCTCTCTCTCTGTCTGTCTCTTTACGCACCACACTCGATACCAGAAACTATAAGATATAACTAGAGCATCTAAATTTTACAATATGCTTATACAAGTTATATATTATATTATATATTATATAGCCAACATTTTCTTAGCTAATTTTGTTAATTGTTAATTTCTTAACTCTACAGATCATCAAAGTTTTTTTATAATCGTTATATTTATTTATTCGAAACGTGAAGCCCATCAAATTTTATTTACTGAAATTTTAAAGCACTTCGTTGTCTGATTACAAAAAGGTTTTTGATGGTTGTAAAGCCATTTTTAGGATTACTCGTAAGATTATACTGTACAAGTAGTATTCCTTGCCTATTTTTGTGTTAATATTTGTATTATTAGTATATATATTAAATATACTAAATATATACATATATATATAATATATATATATACATATATACATATTGATATATATACACACATATATATATATACTACATATATATGTATATATATTAATAACATTATTATATTCATTATAATGAAAATTTTGTTTTCTAATATTTGATTGTTGGTTGTCACTTCTTGTTGTTGTCACATGCCTGCTGCTGCTGCTGCTGCTGTCTTTGTCAGTCTGTTTGTCTATCTATTTGTCTCGCTCATTCCTTGACAAGTAGCTTAGCACGCAGAAGCTGTTCCAACTTCAAGCAGAACTCTGATTTTGCAATGCCTGCATCCAAATATACTTCCCCGTCTATATGCCTTCTGCCCGTTGGCGTTGAATCATTGTTTCCTGTTTCCTGATGACATCCACTTTGTTGTTGTTCATCATCTACATCATGCGCTTCTAATGCTGCTTCATCATTATATTGATGTCGTTTCATTGCATCGGCTAATGTTAATGATAATAATATTGATGAAGATGATATTAATGATGATGTTGTTTACGATATTTTTGATGATATTGTAGATGATGTTGATGATGTATAGAATGTTGATTATGATAATAATGGATATTTTAATGATAATGATATCAATGATGGTGATGTTAATGTTTTTGATAATGACAATGATGTTGATGGTGAAGTTGATGATGATGTTAATGATGATGTACATAATATTGTTGGTAATGTGCATGTTGTTTTTGATGATGTTGACGTTAATGTTAATGATGATGACGTTAATGATGATGATATATAATGATGATGATATATAATGATGATGTTAATGATGATGATGATTACATAATGATGATGATTACATAATGATGATGATGTAAATAATGATGATGATGTATATAATGATGATGATGTATATAATATTGATGATGTATATAATGATGATGATGATGTAAATAATAATTTTCATGATAATGATGTTGATGATTATGGTGATGATACACATAGATGATGTTGATGATGATGATGTTAATGATCATGATGTTAATGATGATGATGTAAATGATGATAATGACATAAATTATGATGTGAATGATAATAATGTTGATGATTATGATGTCGATGATTATGATGATGATGATTATGATAATGATCGATATAATGAATTTAATATAAATTGATGTATAAATTTAATTAGTGTTAATATGCTTACCAGCATCCGGTATATTATGTCCATCAATGTTGGTTGCGATAATTATACCGCTGCCACTGGCACCAATAAAACTACGTAGATAATTATAACCAGGTAACCAACGTCGCAATAAACGATCTAAGCGTGCCAATGGCCTTGATCTAGATAAAGAATTGCTAGTTACATCATCGCTACTATTTTGATCCATATCATAGGCCTCGACATCAACATCAACATCAACATCGGCACCGGCACCAACATTGTTAACAACGTTGACATTAACATTGGCATAGTCAGTGGTGGAATCATCATCATGATCGGCTTCATCATCGGCATCAGCATCATGATCGGCACTTTTATGATTACGATAACGTTTTGTATTACGTTTTTGATTTTTTATGGATATGATATGATTATTGAATAAGTAACTATAGCCACCACAGCCATAGATTCTTTCATAGATGCTAAGAGTTTCATCGGGATTTCTACCGCCACTGCCACTGGCATTGACATTGCCATTACCATTGCCATTGCCATTGCCACTGCCACTACCATTGCCACAATCAATGCTATTGCCACTGTCACAACCATTGCCATTGCCATTGCCATTTCCATTGCCACTACCATTGCCATTGCCACTGCGAGCATTTTGAAAATCTGGCGGCTTCTGTTGCTGTTGGACCATGGCGTCGCTATTGCTATCGCTGTGACGGGACTGTTCGCTGCGTTGACTCGACATGGAAGTATTTTTGTATTGTTTGGGTGTTTTTTTTCTATTTGAATAAAATAAATCTTAAAGTGCCGACACAATACCTTTTTTTCGGGATTTTTTTTTTTTTTTAAATGTGAATTAAACTGAGAATTTGCTTAGATTTTTGTGAAATTTTATTTTATAAATTTATTCTGGTTTTTTTTTTTTTTCTCTGTTTTGACATTGACTTGTAAAAATAAGAAAGTGATTTCAATGTTATATTTCTAAACAATAGTTTTGATATTACGTAACGGAGCTGCAGAGACCACAATTGCTAACGGGACACATTTTCATTTCCATATCCTCACCAACACGCACCACAGCCGCCATACCATTCTCCGAATGCGGTGATATATGACAATGGAACATCCAATATCCAGGACTATTTGAATTAAATTGTATTATTGTATAACCAAATGCTGGTACTTGTACAGAATCCTTTAGCGGTGCACCACGACCACGACGTGCCAATGGTGTACGCTTATCAATTTGTTCAATCTGTCCAATACGTTGCTCACCAAGGACACCCATGCCAACCACACGAAATGTATAGCCATGCAAATGTATAGGATGCGGCGTATTTGATTTACTGGATATGACAAATTCAACATTTTTATTTGCCGGCACATGTATAACATTGGAGCATTTACAGTGGCGACTTTTACAATTAAATCCAAGTGCCGCTTGCTGTGAGCTATTGCAAAAGAATTGACCAATGCCCAAATTGCGTGTCTGCAGGAATGACATTTTTGGCATATCGAAACTAATGTCATCCATTTGAAAGCGAAATCCTTCGCCGCGTAATTCCACTGCATTCATACTTGTATAGTAAGTCACGGCTGGTGTCAATGCTGGCTCCATATGCTGTGCATTGAGACTAACCAATGATATACTCTGTGCACTACTACCGCCAGTATCATCGCCCAGTTCATTTAGCATAACACCGGGTGCATCGTAGGCATAGCTTAATGTATGCGTCTGTAATGCTCTTGGATCTGCATCCTGATAATGTAGCACTGCTTCCTGATGTAGCTGATTTTTAGCACAGAAACTATAGCCCTTAACGCGTACCCAATAATTTGCCACATCCTGATTGGCATGTAGTATAAAATCAAAACGTTCAGCGCCATGGAACATTATCTTTTGCACTTCGACGGGTTCAATATCATTGCCATCGCTGGCTATGACTACCAGATCGTGATTATCGATGCTTAGGCTAATGGGGCAATTGGAGACTCCTGAAAAAGAGTGAAAGGGTGAGAGAGAGAGAGAGATAGAAAAATGTCAGAAAAAGGCATAAATATATAGATAAGTATATATAGAAAGAGAGGGGAAGGGAGAAAGAGGGAGATGTACATAGAGAGAGAAAGAGAGAGAGGGGGGAAGAAAGAGAAACGGAAAGAGTGAGGGAGAGAGTGCGAAAGAGAGAGAGAGAGAGAGAGAGATAAGGAGAATCGGAGAAAGAGAATGATTGAAAAAGAGAGCGAAAGAAGGAGATGGAGAGAGGAAGATTGATAGAGGGAGATGGAGAGAGTGGGAGTTGGAGATGGAGATGGAGAGAGTGGGAGTGGGAGTGGAAGTGGAAGTGGAAGTGGAAGTGTGAGTGTGAGTGTGAGTGTGAGTGTGAGTGTGAGTGTGACTGTGACTGTGACTGTGACTGTGTCTGTGACTGTGACTGTGACTGTGAGTGTGACTGTGAATGTGACTGTGAATGTGAGTGTGAGTGTGACTGTGAGTAAAAGTGTGAGAGGGATACATAGAAAAAGAGATAAGCTGAGACAGAGAGAGAGATCGCGACAGATAATACTAACTTACCATTAAAAATAACCCGAAAACGATATCGTCCACCACGTATAACTCCAAAATGTGCATATAATGTTGGCTTCACCTTGCTATCCTTCTTCATATTACGCCCCAGACCATTGATTAAAATATTTTCAGCGACACTCTCATCGAAATTATGTACCCAATCTTGTATCATAATGATATGTTCGGTTCTATCAAAATCATACAGATGTGCATGTGGATTCAATTTCACCGGCTGACGAACAATCAACGGACCCGCCAAACCAAAGGCACGCTGATGTTCCGTATGACTATGCCACCAATTGGTGCCCATATGATCGACCTCGAAACGATAACGAAATGCTTGTCCTGGCTCAATAGGATACTGTGTAACATGTGGTACACCATCCATATGTGGCGTTGACTTTTGATGTATACCATGCCAATGGATTGTTGTTGTCTCATGCATACTATTAATAATATCCGCAACGATAGTATCGCCATAACAAACCTCAATAGATTGTCCCGGTAATTTGCCATTGACAACCATAATTTGGGATTCTAAGCCATCGGCATATTTACAATCATTATTATGCAATAATTGTTGCTCCTCGGCGGTAACTTTGATGCCATCGATATATTCTTTGCCATTCAATTTATAACGATATTTTGTTTGTAAATATCGTTTGCATGTCTCGGACATTGTATCATCATAATGCACGACCATATAATAATAACATGTCATTGGTTCATTTGCAACACAATCACGTTTACAAGGATGTTTGAGATCCTTATCGGCATGACGCCATTGTGAGGATTCGCTTGATGTTAGCTGTGGATACAATTGTTTGATATTCTCATATTTGCTAACAATACGTTTACCATCGGCATCTGCAAGGAGAACAACAAATAAATTTATCGATCACACACACACACAGCAGAGAGAGAGATCATTAATTCGATTAATTGATTATCACCTTGTATGCCATCGATTTGCACTATAATTAAGCTACTTATCAAAACAAACGTTTGCACTAAATTCATTTGCATTTTCACCAAAAAAAAAAAAAAAACAAAAAGCAAAAATGAAATGAAATTTCAAAAATAAAATAAAATGTATTTATGGCATCGATGGCCACATTGAAACTGTTGGTGAATTTCCATTTGCAGTTACCTTTTTGTAAGCAAATAATGGGAAGACAAAAAGAAAAATAAAAAAAAAATAAAAAAAAATCAAACATTCTGCGATATTCGAGAAATTGCTTAGAATTTTGCTTGTTGGCCTTGTCGAACAACTCGTAATTGTTAATTGAAGATTGTTTGCAATCTTGTTGCACGCTAAACACACAGGCATAAACACACACACGTGCAGTGAGTGAAAGATTACAATTAAAGATTGAATGACGACTGACTGCAGACATAGAAATTTGTAATTTATCAAGGTAACCAAAAAAAAAAAAAAAAATCATATTCATATCACATTTGGCTGATTCAATGTCAGGGGGAACAACCAAGTAACATTTGTTTATCTCATTTAAATGCTGCTGCTTCTTCTTCATCTTCTTCCTGTTTTCTTTGTTTTGCATATACATTATCTGACTTGGTCCAATTTTTTTTTTTTTTTTTTTTTATTATTCATAGTTGCAAAAATACTTTGATGACCTTGTACATTCAATTTACTTTGCTTATCGACTAATCGTTAATCGTTCAATTTGAATTTAAATTTGAATTTGAAATTAACAGTGTTGCATAGCGACAGTTAGCAGTGCTGTAAGTGATCTTGTTACTGCTTACAACTTTAAATAATTAATTGCTACTGTGCAAATTTCACTTGGCGTAGAGCTGTTATAGGCGAACAGTCATGATTTCAGATCAATTTTGCCTCTATTAAGCGGACACTCCCCTTGAGTGCACGAATATTACTTCAATGTCAGGCGAACAAATAACGTTTGTTTATCTCATTTACATGCTCATGCTGCTTCCTGTTTTCGCTTGTATTATCTGCCTTGTCCCATTTTCTTTATTAGTATTTGCATATTTGCAAAAATATTTTGACGACCTTGTAAAATCATTTTACTATACAAACAATTGAATTTTTCTACTTATCGACATATCGCTAAACGTTCAATTTGAATTTGAATTTAAATTTGAATTTGAAAAACAGTGTTGCATAACGAAAGACAACAGTGCTGTAACTGATCTTGTAACTATTTACAATTGTAAATAAATAATTAATTGCAATAGTTAAAATTCACTTAGCGTACAGATGTAATAGGTGAACAGATATGTTTGCAATGCAATTTCAATGCCTCTATTAGGCGGACACTCCCCTTGAGCGAACGAAACTTGCTTGACGAGGGCCAAGCTTTGCTGGGGGGGTGCAAATGTTGCCACTGTGTTGATTTTTGTTTATATACAAGTTTATCAGCTGATAGCAGCAACAACAACAATAGCAACAAAGTTTTTGTTTTGAGATTACAAAGTTTAATTTTAACGTACGCGTTAATCAAAATACCTGACGACACCTTCTGCAGCTACAAGTGTATGTGTGTGTGTGTGTTTATGTGTCGTTTATGTAGATTGTGTACTTGTTTATATTGAGAATTAGAATTTCGTTTTCATTTTGCTTTTATCACATCGCATTTGCGTTCGTTTTTTTTGTTGTCGTTCTTTGTTGTTGTTCATTTGTTTATGAACGGGGCCTGCGGGTCCAATAATCTATAAAACAAAAAAAAAATTATAAACAAGTACAAAAATAAGCAAAACAAAAAAAAAATAATACATTTTGCAGTGCATTGCACCGCAACACCAGGTAGGACAACAACAACAACAATAAACATATAAAAACGAGTTTAAACACGTCGACGCCATCGTCGTCGCTATCGCCATTGTGCTGCTCTGTCACTTTGGCGCGTCATGAACTTCATTAAGCATTTCATATTGCAAACGAGCAGACGCAGCGTCACACTCAACGGACATCAACGTTTAACATCAGCAGCGCCATCTACAATACAACGACGGTTAAGTAAGCAACTTTATTATGCTACGGAGTGTGGCAGCGGGGTGGCAACGCCCAACTCCCCAAAAAAAGCATAACATAACAGTTTCATGTAATTATTATTTAGTTTCACAACATTTTGCTTTCATTTCATAATTGCTGCTAAATAGTTGCAACAGTTGACGGACAAGAGAAACAACAACAACACAGTAAAATGGATACCACTGTGCACTCTGCAAATATTGCTGAAATTTATGATGTGCCAATGGATGTTATAAAGCGCCCAATACCATCAGTATTGGATGAACAAAAAGTCTTATCATTAATGGAAACAATCAAAGTATGTTTTACACATATACACATATATATATATATAAATTTATTATCGATAAATTCATCGATTTCCCTTATCATTTGGACAGACTGAAACCGGCGGTGATCAGGATGCAGTGCCACCAGTTGATATTTTATGGATCACTGGCAGCGAGGGTGGCAATTATTATTTCAGTTTTGGTGGCTGCCATCGCTTTGAGGCATATAAACGCTTGCAACGTGAAACCATAAAAGCAAAACTAGTCCGTTCCACATTGAGTGATCTATATCATTATATGGGTTCCAGTGCGCCAACACATTTAGCCTAAGTATAAATTTTACATATTCGTTTTCTTCTATAATCATTTTTTTTTTTTTTTTCTATAAATATAAAAAATAATAAAATAATAACTTTTAAGCTATATGTGCCTATCGATAATCGTTGTTCGATAACATTTAGCATAATTATAAATTTCAGATATATATATATATATATATATATACATTTTTTCTATTTTATATATATAAAAAATAAAAGACTTAACATTCAAGCTATTTATGCTTGTGGTTGCTTATCGATAAGACTTATCGCTTCAGCTTAATCGATTATCTTTCGCGGTTTTACAATTTAAATTTGGCACACAAAAATTATGATTAAATTAATTAAATCAGCAACGTTTTTTTTATAGCTTGTCATACCACAAAGGTCATTTCATAATCATCATAGTATCAGCTGTTATCGGATCTGTTTATAGATATGAAATGACAGTTATGAATATATAACGAACTCTTGCATTCGACGCAAAGTTCATTCTAAAGATTATTATTTACCTGACTGAGCCTGAGACTGAGGGTATATTCATTTTACTTAGCAGTTTGTAACAAGCATTTAGGGGGCGTGGCAGATACCATTATATATATATATATATATATATATATATATATATATTTTTCTGATATTTCTAAAGCTTAAACTTCATGAAACTTGGCAGACATACTACCTACTACATATGATCAATCAATGTAATCAAACGGATCGCATCACTATATCATATAGCTGCCATAGGAACGATCGGTTGGAAATAAATTAGAGAAGTATGTAAAACTTTTCTGTTCGTTAACATGGAAACTAGCAAAATTTAAGTTTAGCGATGACTTATATATGTCTAAGTCGTACGTCTATATCATATTCCTTCTATGGGAACTATGGGTTGATACTGAAGTTTTAGTATGGAAAACTTTTCTGTTCGTTAAGATATTCATTGGAAACTTGCAGACTTTGAGTTTAGTCGCGACATATAGCTGTTAGTCAAATTTAGTTAATATATTTCCACTATATCATATAGCTGTCATAGGAACAATCGTTCAAAAATTGAGTTTTCCCATGAAAACTTTTTTTGTTTGTTAAACTATCCGACGGAAACTTGTAGAAGTTAACTTTAATGATGCATATTTATGCATATTTTTTTTTTGAAACATAATCCAAGTTGTACGTCTATATCGTATAGCTGCCATAGAAATAATCGATCGGAAATTAAGTTTTTGCATATAAAACATTTTTACTTCTTGAGATATTCGTCAGGAACTTGCAGAAGTTAAGCTTAGCAATGAATTATACATGTCTGCCAAATTTCGTATAAATCGTACGACTATATAATATAGTTATCATATTAAAAATCGGACAAAAATTGACTTTTGGCAAGGATTATAAAATATTTGGCACAGTATTTAATTTAATTTCAGTAAACAAAAAAAAAATTATTTTCATTTTGTTTTTTCTTTTCATTTTTTTTTTTACTTTCTTATAGAAAAAAAACTTAATATAAAATAACTTTTTCCCTATATATTATTCGATAAATGTACGTATAAAAACCGTTAACTAATTCATTGTTTAGCCAAAAAAAAAAAACTATCGTTAAAACTATCGGTATTATCGATAGCGAAATATCGTTCGGAATTATCGGCAGTTATGTCTTGAAATATAAATAAATAACATTAATGATGCATTTGTGACTTGTACCTCTATCGTCCGATAATTTTATCGATAGTTTTTCTTCTCTTTTTTTTTGACTGCTGCTTTGTTCACCTCACCATAAAAATGGTGAACGTTCACGCAATATGCGTAAACCATAACGTTGCCATTCACGCTGCGTTATCCACAATTCACGTGCACTCTCCAGCACAGACATGATCGCTGCACCCTTCCATGCAACCATGCCAACATCCATGCCTTTGGTAAAGACATTTACCTCCAGGCCAGCCGGTACTTGTGTTGCCAAACGTTGTTCCAACCAAGCGGCCAGACCACGCATCTTTGCCGTGCTGCCAACGAGTAATATGGCGCCAAACATTTTACGGCGTGTCTCGTAGCTAACACAACGTCCAATGGCACGAATAACCGCTTGATCCAATGGCACTACCTGACCACTGACAGTGTAGTACCAGGAACAGTTTGATTTCATGGCTGTGGGCAACTGTTGTTGTTGCTGTGACGGAGTTTGTTGCTGAGCTGCTGGTTGCTGCTTGGGCGGAGGTTGTTGTTGTGCCGTCGAAGGTTGCTGCTGCTGCGCTGGTTGTTGCTGTGCTGTCGAAGGTTGCTGCTGCTGCTGTGCCGCCTGTGCCGGCGGTTGTTTAATATTGGTGCTGCTCGTCGTCGCTGCCGTCGTCTCCTCCTGATCAACCACATTGAGCTCTTCATCATCCGCCGTAACGGGCAATTGTACCGTTGGCTTGTTATTACTTAAACTGTTGGACAATAAGCTAACATCACCAGCACGAACACCATTACGTCGGCCCGTCTCTCGCAAATATTCCGCATCAAAGCAATCCTCACAATCATATTGATCCTGTGATGATTGTTGTACACGAACACCATGAGATTTGCCCGTAATATTTAACAATTCTGTATGAAATAATGCTAATGGTGCCATAATAACTTCATCGCCAACTTGTACAGTATAACGTAACCATTGACCACTTGGACGACGCAATGTAAAGAATTTCTCCTGTGCACCACAAATATTTGAATTTAAATGACAGAAACGTTCCTTTAACTCATCCAAAAGACGTGCATCTACATAACTTTGCTGTACATTACATTCACGATAAGGGAAACCACATTTACGTAGCAGCATCAGCAGCACTTGATCAATATCACCGCCACCATAATTAAGACGTACACGTGCATCCAGCTGTGAGATGCCATCCTCAATGCAGGCTATCGATGTTTTCTGTGCACCAATATCTACAACACAGCCATAACCAATGCCAGCACCATAGGTGGCAGCGACACTATCCTGCACAAGGAAACAACGTTGAAATCCCATTTGCTGCAGCAGCAATGTCATCGCCTCACGTAAATGTCGACGCACATAGACATCATTGACTACCAGCACAGCGCTGTGTGTGTTCAGCTCACGTCGTGGTATGCCTAGACGTTTCTCCAATGCATATGTCCAAATGCGTTCGAGATGTGTAAGTGTTGCCTGCAGTGAGCCGCCGCTGCCGCTATGTAAATTTAATTCACCGCGTCGTATGGGAAAGTGTATATCATAGTTGAGTGCTGTGATTGCATTTAAACGTAATATTTTCTTATCATATAATACGGATGAGGCATCGGCATCTTTATCGGCATCAATTTCATCATCTGCCTCGGGTGCGGGAATCTTTTCGGCAATGCTGCTGCGATTGAAGTGTGCCAATTGTTGTGGTGGTGTTGCAACACGCAAACGATTCTGTTCACCGACAACACAATGTTGTAATATACGTGAAACAGCCAAACGTTGTTCCTCAAATTCCATTTGCAGCCGTGCCGCATTTGATATATCAAGAGGCGGCAACAGTGTATCATGATGTGGTGGTGCAACTTTATCATTATTGTTTGGCCGTCGCTTATAGGCAACGGCATGTAGCATTGTTAATGGATTTAAATCAGCAGCACGTCCAATGCGTAGATTTTGTGAGCCAGGATGAATTATAATTATTTTGGGCGCTTCCACTGGTTGTATGGGCAACGCTTGTTGCTGCGTCTGTCGCCCGCTGCTTGTACTGCTCGCTCGCGAACGTCTAATTGCAGGAACAAAGAAAATTATTAATTTATATATATTTTTTTTATTGAAAATCAATTGCGTTATAGTGTACTCACTGCATGATTTATGATGGAAAATGTGCTAAAAGCGGCGACTGCCGGTGAAAAACTTTTTTGGCTTACATTTTTTTTTATCGACAATCGATAAGAACTGTCCGCAACTGTCAAATAGCATTATGTCGATAGCTTATTAAAGCGTTGCCACTGCAATTATAACTCTACAATTTATTATTTGTTTTAATTCTAATTAAAAATCTATTAAAAATATAAATACTATTATTTATAATAATTATTATTATCAATAATATGCAGAAACATTATTGTAATTGTTCACAGCTCTTGCAAGTGCGCAATATATTTTGGCAGTTACATAGCAAACAGCTTCAGTTCTTTTCTTGCAGTTATATAGCAAACAGTTTCAGTACATTTCTAGCACTTACATAGCAAACAGTCACTGCACGTATGTTTGCTGCTGCTTATCGATAACTGGCATGTCAAATGTCAATTCTATCGCCGATAACATACACACACACACACATCACTTTGTCAAGGAACGTGCTGCGTTTGACTGTGTTGTGTTTTATTCATAAACTCGTTGTGAAATTCTAGAAACGAAATTTATTTTGTTAGACACTCAAAAATTTCGAGAATGTCGCAATTTACGTGCATTAATTGTGATGCTCGTTTCGCCAATGCGGAAATACAACGCGAGCATTATAAAACCGATTGGCATCGTTATAATCTAAAGCGGCGCGTGGCGCAGTTACCTCCGGTCACAGCGGAAGAATTTCAACAGCGTGTACTAAGTGCCCGCAGTGCCACAGAAACAGCCATCGAAGAGCAACAAATGAGTGTCTACTGTACGGCATGTCGCAAACAATTTGGTAATCAAAAAGCACACGATAATCATTTAAATAGCAAAAAGCACAAGGAATCTTTGGCACGTCAACAAAAGCAACAAAATGCAAATGCAACCGATGATCCAGCATCGCCATCACCATCACCAGCATCTGTTTGTGTTAAAAGCATTATTGAGCCACGCCCACATCCAGCATTGGCAGCTGCTGCCGCTGGCAAAGGACGCTTTGCATTTGCTGAGCGTGCTGCAATGCAAATCGATGCTGACGACGATGCCGATGATGATGATGATGATTTTGAAGACATTGAAGAGGAGGAGGTAAGTGACGACCTAAACAATCAATTACTGAATGCTATGACACTAAATGTTTATTCATTATCATTGCAGATCGATTCGGATGAATGGGATAAAATTGCTGAGAATCCATTGACTGAACGCGATTGTCTATTTTGTACACATCAAAGTGCTGATCTGGTTGAGAATTTAAAGCACATGTCTGTGTCACATTCATTCTTTATACCCGACACTGAATATTGCACTGATATTGAAGGTTTACTCTATTATCTGGGTGAAAAAGTTGCCAATTATTTCATCTGTTTGTGGTGTAATGATCGTGGCAAAACATTCTATTCCTTGGATGCCGTGCGTAAACATATGATTGATAAAGGACATTGCCAAATGTTGCATGAAGGTGTCGCTTTGGCTGAATATGCTGATTATTATGATTATAGCAGCAGTTATCCCGATAATGTATGTATATCGATATATACTTTCCAATAACGATAATAAATTTGATTTTGAAATTTTACTTTTAATCCTGCAGAAAGAAGGCATGGATATTGATGAAGAAGTTGTACCCGAATTACTCGATGGTGATGAATATCAATTGGTTTTACCCTCTGGCGCTGTTATCGGTCATCGATCATTGCTGCGCTATTATAAGCAACGATTGCGTCCTGAAAGCTCTATTGTGCTCAAAAAATCCGATCGTAAATTGCATCATGTGCTTAGCCAATATCGTGCCTTGGGCTGGACACAGACACAACAACAGGCAGCGGCACGCAAGGCACATGATATACATCTAATGAAACGTGTACAATCCAAATGGCAAATGCAGCTGGGCACCAAGGCAAACAAATTGCAGAAACATTATCGTGCACAAGTTCTAATATAAGCACAAGATGGAGAGAAGAAGAAGAACAACAACAACAAAGAGAACCAAGTGCTGAGAGCGTTTAGCTATTGTTTTTTTTTCCACATAAATTAAGCAAAAATGTTTCTTTTTTCTTTTTTTTTTTGTTCTTTTTTTTCATTAAAAAAAAAAATTACTAAATTTTTTTTCTTTTTGTTTTTCTTCTCACTAACAAATAAAATTAGATAATTTTAAATTAAAAATTAAATAAAATTTACTTTTGATTCTGTTTAAGTAAAATTATATAATCGTTATAGTTATCGTTACACTTATAGCATAAATTTAGTCATTAAAACTAGGTAAAAAAAAAAAAAAAAAAAACACGGCGCTAACTGTTAAACTTAATGAGCGATGCATTTGTCGCATATGTGTGTGTATGTGAGTGTGAATGAGACGGCTGTATTCTGTGTGTGACTTCTTAAATAAACCGATGCATATGTATGTTGTATGTATTGGTGCAATGTGCAGTTATGTGTAATATTTAAAGTGTAAATTTCAGCTAGCTATGTATGTATGTATATATATGTATGTATGTGTATGTGTGTGTGTGTCTGTGTACAATAAATAGCAGTGCTGCTGGCGAACTTAACGAACGGAAGAGCAACACACAAAACGCACGCAGCACGACGCAATAAAGAGCGAGAAGCTTTATGCGCTCGCTCTCTCTCTCTCTTCAGCGTTGCCAATGCACGCGCAGATGCGTTTGCATGTGTATGTGTCTGGCTGTGTGTATGTGTGTGTGTGTGTGTGTGTGTGTTTTGTATTTATTGCCAGTGGCGATCGACGGTTATAATAATAGTAGGACAAGAAATAAAATAAAAATAATAATAAAATTATTCAATTAAATTAAAATACATTTTAAAAATTTAAAATTACAATAATAGTAATAATTAAAGAAAAATAATAATAATAATGATAAAACGAGAAATATAAAATTAAAATGTTAAAAATGTTTTTCTTTGTTTTTTTTTTTTTTTTTTTGTTATTTTTAAATTAGACATAAAGACGGCAGGTAACACTAATGTATAACTACAGGATTCTGTTGAACACATACGCCCACCATGGGCGACGACGAGGAGGCATCACTACTGCCGCCCCCTGTCGTTGAACTGCCAACGCCAATGCCAACGCCGCTGCCAGCAGTGCTGCCAATACCAGCAATAACAGCGCCAGCTGACGTCGCTGCCGATGCTGGCAGCGATGCTGACGATGATGATGATGCGGATGCTGCTGATGCTGGTAATGGCATTGGCATTGCCATTGGCATTGGCATTGGTAGCGGCGCCAACGGTTGCGGATGATAAAGCAATGACGTATACGATGACGGACCCGATGCACCAACTGGCCCACCGGCAGCCGATGCGCTAATAACACTTGAATCTGTCATCATAAGATGAGATGCTGCCGCTGACATATTGCCATAATGATGCATTAAATCTAATGGCAGCGATGCTGGCGCATAGCTGTGATGTTGCTGCGGTGGTAGAGGCAATGGTGCCATTTGTTGTTGTTGCTGTTGTTGTTGTTGTTGTTGTAGCTGCTGCTGCTGCTGCTGCTGTTGTTGTTGTTGTAGCTGCTGACGACGTTTTTGATGATCAAATGGTGGTAATGGCGCCACTAATATCTGACCAGGTACATTATATTTAATCGTACTAAAATTTTGATGTGACCCAAAACCGCCAACAGTGCCAACACTGCCACTGCCGCTGCCGCTGCCAACGCCAGCGTTACCAGTGTTAGGCATGCGTCTGCCAAATGCAACGGTAAGCTTTGGCAATGGTGACGGCGGCAACTGTAGCGCATGTGGCGGATCACAGTCCATAGCGTGCTGATAACTGTTGGCATACATGTTACGTCGACTGTTATTGCTGCTGTTGCTGTTGCTGCTGTTGTTGTTACTGTTACTGCAGATGCCGCCGCTGCCACTATGATTTAAGCTATTCAGACTGTTGTTGTTGTTGTTGTTGTTATTATTATTATTACTGCTGCTGCTGCTGTTGTTGTTATTGTTGTTATTAATAATGCTATTGCTGCTGCAGTTGTTGTTGTTGCTGTTATTATTTACTGTCATCGATGACAGTGACGACATTGGCTGCGACTGCAAACTGAGCGCTGAAAAGTTCATAGCATTCGCTGTCGTTGCGTTTATATTCTGATGCAGCAGCATGCCTGTAAAAATGTCAAATGTTAAAGAGACAAAGAGAAAGAGAGAGAGAATATGTTTAGTTAACAGAAACGGGAGAGAGAGTAAAAGGAGCGTGATGAGCTGAAAACAAATTTTGTTGGTAAAGTGAGCGGCGCAAAATGTGTGTTGCCAGACTTTTGTTTCTTTTTTTTTTTTTCTTGTTTTTGCTTTTTTTTTTTTTTGTTGATTATATCATAAATTTTTATTGAAGGGTTTTTTTTCGCTTTTTTTTTTGGTAGTTTTTTTTTTAATTTTTTTTTTTTTTTTTTTTTTGTTTAAACTTATTATTAGTAATCATTCATCATAAATTATTTCGTACTCATTAAACTTAAACCATCATCATCATCATCATCATCAGCTTTATGTTAATATTTATATAAATGCCACATATGCGTGTGAGTGTGTGTGTGTCTCAGTATGTATGTGTGTGTGTGTTTTTATATATATTTGGTTTTTTGTTTGTCTGTATTTTTATTATTTTTAATATTATTATTATTATTATTTATTATTTAATATTTAATATTATTATTACATCTCTAAACTAAATGCATTTCATTTCAAACCAGTTTTTGCTCTTGTTAAGTTCTTTTTTTTTTAATTCTCTTTCTTCTTTCTTCTTTCATCTTTTTTTTTTCCTTCTTTCGTCTTCTTTGCTTTTTATATTTTTTATTTGTTTTTTTTTTTTTTTTTTAAATTTCTTTTTGCAATACTGTTTCGTTAAATGTGTGTGACTGTGTGTGTCTGTGTGTGTGTGTGTGTGTGTGTGTGTGTGTGTGTGTGAAAAAGAGAGAAATGCTATTTGGCGTTGTTCGCTCGCCAATTTATGTTAGTCTAAGCTACTGTTAACAGTAGTCTACGCAGCACTGTTAACACTTGTCTACGCTGTTAACTGCAGTTTATACTGTTAACAGCTACTGCATTGATCGCTAGACAGCCTCTGCTCTGTTAATTAACATACGTCTGTTAAGTGTCAGCTACTTGCTCTGTTAACATGCTTCTGTCAATTGTCGTTTTTTTTTTTGCTGCATACTTCATGGCGTCGCCTTTGTTTTTTTTATTTGTTTTCATAGTTTTCTTTGACTTGCATTCGTTTCTTTATTTTTCACTTGAAGTTTTCGTTTTTTTTTTTTATTTTGCCTTTAGTATTTTTGCTTATTTTCTTTTCATTTTCTTAAATTTTGTTGCGCGTATTTTTTCCTAAATATGTTTTTTTATTTTTCATTTTTATTTTTATTTTTTTCCCTTTTTGTTTTTGCCTAAATCTATAAAAAATGTTTTGCAATTTTCATTTTCAAATTCTTACTTCATTTTGTTTTCCTTTTTTTTGGTTTTTTAGTATTTCTCGAAAACTAAACTATGCATGATTTTTCGCACTGTGTATGTGACTGTGTGTGTGTGTCTGTGGGTGTGGGTGTGTGTCTGTTGTCTGTAGTATTTTGTTGTTGTTAATGTTCATTCAACTTAAACTTTCAACACTTTTATTTGTGTTTTAGTTTTGCTTTTCTTTTCATTTAATTTTCTTCTTTTGTTTTTTTTTTTTTTAGTATTTTACACAACGTTTTAAAGTTCAGTTTCATTTTCATTGTTTTGCTTGTTTTTTTTTCACTATTTGTTGTTTAAATTCTTGAATTGTTTACTTTTTATTTTATATTTTATTTAACACTAAAAAAAAATGTGTTGTCTGTGTTTTCTGTGTCTCTTGTCTCTGTGTTTGTTTCTGAGTTTGTTTTTTGCCTTTGTTTTAAATGCTTAAGTTCATTTCATTTCACTTCTTTTCTTCTTTTTACTGTTGTTTATAATGTTTGTTTTTTTTTTCATCTGATTTTTGTTCATCATCTGCAGGCTATAGAAATCTGCGTTTTCTTTTCTTTATATTTCTTTTCATTATTTTTCTTTTTTTTTTTTCTTTCGTTTGTCGTTTTTCTTTTTCATTTTTATCTAATGTTAATTACTTTTGCTTGTGTTTTTTTTTTTTTGCTTTTGCAAATTTTTTTTTTTATATTTTAATTTTCTTCTTTTTTCTTTGCTATTTTTTTTTTGTTTTTTCTTCGTTTATTTATTTTATTTTACATGCCTAAAAACTATGATTTGTGTTTAGATCTGGTAATTCGCACTTTTGTTTTCTTTTTTCTTTTCTTTTCTACTTTCTTTCGTTCTGTTGCTTTTCGTCCAAAAAAAAAACAAAAAAAAGAGTTGCTCTGTTAATTCATGAGTTAACAGTTAGTTAACAGTTAGCTAATATTTGTTTAACAGTTAATTAACAGTCCTGTTAATTAGCACTGCCTTACATTGCTTTTTACCATACAATTTTTCTCAAGCACAAATTTTCAAAATTTTCATTTCCATTTCCCTTTCCCTTTTCCTTTCATTTTATTTTATTTTATTTTATTTATTTTTTTTTAATTTTTATTATTATAGAATTCCTTGTAAATGTTTACGTATGCAATGAAGAAAGTGTCTCTGTCTGTGTGTTCTTATGTAACTGTAACTGTAACTGTATCTGTAACTGTAACTGTAACTGTATCTGTGTAATGTTAAGAATTGTTGCTTCTTATGTTATGCTATTTACATTTTGCATCTGTTAATGAAACTGTTGCTGTCACTGGAAGATAGTGTGCAAGTAGTGTGAGAGAGACAGCAAGAGAGATCAATTGCAAACACGATATGCTCTCTCTTTCTTTCTCTCTTTCTTTAAACAACTCTCACGATGATAATTTTACTCAATTTTTATCAAAAAAAAAAAAAAAAAAAAAAATTGTATTCAAATATTCAGTGGAAGTAAAAGAGACAGATATATATATAGATATATATATAATATTCACATATATTTATATTTATATATATATTTTATTTTTTTTCTATGTTATATTTTGTTTTTTTCTTGTTTTTTGTTTTTTTTTTAGGGTTATGTAGATATCACAAAAAGCGGCAAAAATGAAGATGAGACAATTTTTAGCCACTGATTAAATTACACAACACTGTAGAAAATAATTTACGACAAGTAGATCGCATGAAAGTTTTACGTTTATATATGAAGAAATACAAGATTGGATAGAAATGTAAAATTTTCAGAGATATTCTTAGTATTACAGTCGGAGAGGGGAGTAATTTAAGGGATTGAGAGAGTGAGAGAAAGAGTCAGAAAGAGAGAGAGAGAGAAAAAAAGAGAGAGAGCGAGCTTATCGATTGCCTTTGAATTGGAAGTACATATTGTAATCGTCGTCAACCGTTATACATATAACTATACATGGCTGTGTCTGTGTATGTCTGAATGTATGTCTGTGTGAGTATATGTCTCTGTATATGTCTGTGTGTGTAAATTATATATAATGTAGTATCAGTCTCAGTCTATAGCAGAAAAGATTTAATAAAAACACGCGATTCATCAACAGCGCAAACTTGTAACGTGACTTTTATAAGTCACTGTATGTATCTGTGCCTGTGTCTGAGTGAGTGAGAGAGAGAGAGCACGAAGAGTTAACAGCATCTTAACAGTGCGTCGTTCGCTTAAATAAAGCGCACAAAACTGAACGTGTGAATGTGTGAGAGTGTGTATCTCTGAGAGTATCTCTGAGAGTGCGAGTGTGACGGTGAACGTGAACGATGTCTGTCATTAGATCTTTCGAATGTATCTCTGAGATTGACACAATCTGTGAGTGTTTCTCTGAGTGTTGCTGTAAGTATATCACTGAGTGTATCTCTGAGTGTATCGCTGAATATTTAAGTGATTGTATCTGTAAGTGTAAGCGCTGAAAGTGTATCTCAGAGTATAACTGTATATATCTGTATGAGAGTAACAGTAATTCCAATCTTCTATATTCCTTTTATACTGACACTCCTCCCCCCCCCTAGGAATCTTTTTTACTATTTATTGAAATTTTTCTCTGTTTATCGAAATTAACTTCAGAAATCGATTGGAAATTTATTCATTTCACAAATTTAACCGAAATTTCTTTATGTACTAGCAATTCCTTGGATACCAAATGATGTTTCTCTCTCTCTCTCTGTGTGTGTGTGTGTGTGTATGTATGTTTCTGTGTGTGTATGTGTTTATTTCTCTGTGTGTTTCTTTCGATATTTGCAAATGTTTCTTTTGGTTTTGTTTATGTTTTTGTTTTGTTGTTAAGGAGTACATAGAATGCATTTATTATACCATCATCATTATCATCATCATCATCATCATTATCATCATCATTATCATCATCATCATCATTATTATTATGATTTTTATATTATATATATTAGAATGCTATATTTAATTATTAACTATTGCAAATATCTAACTGTAACTAACTGTAATTTTTTAATTGTTAGATTCTTCTCTTTGCCTTTATCTTCGTTTCGTTTCGTTTCGCGCATCTCTTGCAACTATTTTATCAACTATTTGCCTTTAATAATTTTCTTCTTCTTTTCTTTTGTTTGCCAATTTTTTCATTTCTTTTTTTTAGAGTTTTGTTTTTGTTCGACACTGTGACGCTGTGTGTGTGTTTATCAATATATATATATAAATATGTTTTTAAACTTATTTAAATAATTATATATGTTATATATATACCATATGTATAAATATATATATATATACATACACATATATATATACATACATATATATATATATATATCGTATATACATATAGATTATGAATTTATATGGCAGTCATTAAGAAAGTCGTTAAGGATTCCTTGTTTTTTTTTTCTTTTCCAATTTTCATTTTCATTTTCTTTCACTTTTTGTTTTTGCTTGTTTTTTTTTTTTCTTTTTATTTATTTATTTATTTTTTTTTTTTTGTATTTTTGTGTTTTTTTTTTAATGCTTATATTTTTAACAGTTTTCTTTTTGCACACTTTGCTTTTGTTTTTGTTTTTTATTTTTTAATTTATGCTTAATAATAGAATTCTATGGCTCTAATTGCTTACAAATAGCGACAATTATTATTATAATTTATGTTTTTCTTTTTCTTTTCATTTTTCTTACAATTTAAAATATCAAAGAAATTCTAGAATTAAATTATTTAAACATTGAAATCATACAAAGACACGGAAACAGAATTAAAAAAAAAAAAAAAAAAAAAATTGTTGCTACAGACGTTAATATAAATAACTGATTCTGTAGCGTCTATAAATTAGTATTAATATAATTTTTTTTAATTATTTTTTATTTTATTTTATTATTTTTTTTTTTGTAATTATTATTATTATATTATATATAAATATATATAAATATGTTTTTGTTAATGGTTTTTTTTTTAATGTTTATTATTTTTTAAATATATTTTTCGTTTTTTTCTTGTCGGTTTCGTTTTGTTTTTTATACTAAGTGCAAAAAAAAAAATTTTTTTTTATATATATATATTTATATATATCTGTATTTTCTTTTTATATATATTAATGAAAAAATAATAATAATAATAATTATAAAAAGAAAAAAATGAAAGACAAAAATGCAACGACAATTGAAATATTTAAACGCGTCACACACACACATGGGGAATTTATAATAATAATAAAAAAAAAATAATTTAAAAAAAAAAATTAATTGCATGCTGGCTATGTAGCCTTCCTAGCTATTTACACTTATCGATAAAACTTATCGATAATGGCGGCTGGTAAGTATGCTGCGCAATATTTAACGCTGTTGCTGCTGTGACTGCGTCTGCTTGCTGCGTCTGCTTGCTGCTCTCCGTCTGTTACATTAAAATTAACAGAATATTCGCTTCTGTAACTTCACAGTGCGTGCTGTTATTTTGCTGCATACTGTTAACATTCCGCTCGCTGCTGTTATTGCTAAATTACTGTTAATGATACAGTTGCCACTTAATGTTTCATGCTCTCAATTTGATGTTGGTTTTGTTGCTGTTGCTGTCGTTGTTGTTGTTGTTACTGCTGCTGTTGCACTCGCTGGTCATCGACGCTCGTCTGCTGCGTTCATTGGTTTTTTTTTTATATATATTTTTTTTTATTTATTTTTTTTTATATAATTTTTTTTCAAATTTTTGTAAGTGTATTTTTGTTTTGTTTTTTTTTTTTAATGAATTTTGTTTTTTTGTGTTTTTTTTTTTTTTTTTGGCATTTAGCCACAATTTTTTTTTTTTTTTTTTAGTAAAATGTAAATAGAAAGAGAGAGCATATAATTTTTGGCATAAATTAGTTGGAATTTTTCATATCTTTCAGATAGAGAAAAAAAAAATAAAATTTATAATATATATATATATATAAATATAACTACGTTTGACAACACTGTTTTTTCTTTTTTTATATAATTTTTTTTTTTTTTTTTAGAGCGACAGAGAAAGAGAGAGATAGAGGAAACTACGACTAAAATATTAAACAAAAAAAAGAGAGAAAAACATACAATTGGATTATTCTTAATTAATTAAATAATTAATGTATTTTTTTTTTAGAAAAATTATAAAAAAAAAAAAAATAAATACTTAAAAAATACACAGATTACAAAAATTGTTCAATTAAATTCAAGGTTTTTTTTTGCTTTTTTTTTTTTTTTTTTGAATATTTATAAGAATAAACTACAAACAATTTGTATAAATTTAAATATTAAAATATAGATAAACAATTATTTATAACAATTTCCATCGTTTGATTCTTCATCTTATTCTTGATCAATTTTTCGTTTTTTTGATTTTTGTTTTTTTTTTCTTTTTTGCACTCAATTTTTGGCTTAATCAAAAAATCAAATTTTATAGAATTTTTTTAAATCGAATTTTGAAACACACACATACACACACACATTCGCACAAAGATACACACACACACACATATATATGTATATAAACACACAGAGAGACACACTCAAAGAATCATGCGAAAATAATCAAAATGTCTTGAAATTTGCGAATTTTTTGATGCATTTTTCTATAAAATACTAAAAATTAATTATAATGTTAACACACACACACACACACAGACAACAAAATTACTAAAATTAAATACAAAAAAATTATACATTAAAATTATATTAAAACAATAAAAACACTAAAAAATAAACAATTATTAAATATAATCCAAAAAAAAAAAGCTTCAAAAAATGATTTGCATTATTTTTGTTTTTTTTTTTTCAAGTTTCTTGTTTTTTTTTTCATGATATTTTAAAAATATTAAAAAAAAAAAAATGTTCACAGTATATTTAAAATACTATATTTTCTACGTTTTTTTTTTTCATTTCAAACACAAACACAAAAAAAAACACTACAAAACAAACAACAAGAAAAAAAAAAGAAGAAATTGAGAGAGCAAGAAGAACGCGAGAGCGAACAAAATAAAGAGAGAGAGACAACAAAAAAAAAAAAAGAGAAAAAGAGAGAAAGAGAGAGAGCGAGAACGAGATCGAGTAAATACTGAAAGCATACTACTCACCAATACATTGTGGATCCAAAACTCCGGGTGCACCACCGCCGCTGCCTCCGCCACCACCACTGCTGCTGCTCGTGACCATCGACGACGATGCACCGCCAATGCCACTATTAACTGATGAGCCAACAGCTGCGGCTGCTGCTGCTGCCGCCGCTGCTGCTGCGCTGGAGGAAACAACGCTACTGCTGCCACTGCTACTATTAGTGCCTGGTCCAAGGCCAACACCAATGCCAAGGCCAATACCAGATGATGATGATGTTGAATTGGCAGTACCACCGCCACCACCGGCAGTACCATTGCCAGCAGCACCACCGGCATTACCACCACCGCCGCCGCCGCCACCACCAGATGAGGAAGAGCCACCACCACCGGTGCCAGCATTCGCTGTGGCACCAGCGCCACTCGTATTGGTCGATTCATCCGAGGTGCGCTTAAAGAAGTTATGTTGCAAGGCATAATACGGTGTCACACGCGTCTTTGGATCAAATTCCAACATACGCAATATCAGATCTTTAAATTTTAAATAATCAGCAACCGAATGTCCCGGCTCATCCAAACGACGTCCAGCCGGACCGCCCGTTTCAACGCCCAATATATCATGTAATTTACGTGATCCCGGCGGTTTATATTTACGTCCATTCAATGTCTTCTTTAACACATATGAACCATCCAAAACGATCTTATCAAAGAATTTACGTGTCTTATGCGCCTGATCTAGCAAATATTTTGGCGGCATACCCAAAACTTCAACAATTTTATTCATTTGATCGAATTCATTGCAACCAGAAAATAATGGTTCGCCCGTATGCATTTCAACCAATATACAGCCGAGTGACCACATATCAATTGCCAGATCATATTGGATGCCCAATAGAACTTCGGGTGAGCGATAGAAACGCGATTGAATGTATTGATAGATCTATATTATAGCATAACGTAAAAGAGAGACAGACAGAGAGAGAGAGAGAGAGAGAGTGTGTGTAAGATATTGAGAAACATTAATAATTATAGCAAATGAAGATTATTTAGATTTAGTTTTTACAGTGCATGTTAAATGTTAACAAACTGTTAGCCAACTGTTAAGCAAACTGTTAATCTCATTGAAATTCGGATAGAAATGTTAAACACTTACACGCTGGCCAAGCTGACATGAGCTGCCAAAGTCAACAATTTTAATGGCCGATCGCTTTGGATTGCATAGCAATATATTCTCGGGCTTCAGATCACAGTGTATTATGTTCAGTTCGGGTGTGCTCAGGAACAACAGGGCCGTGCAAAGTTGCTGTGCAAATTTTCGTGTTAGATTTAATGAAACGCCGCGAAAATTTGTGTTCCTCAGCAGATCGTATAAATTATACGATAACAGCTCGAAGACGAGGCACAAATGATTGCGCCACATAAAGTGACGCTTGAGCTTGACTAAAATTTTAAAAAGAGAAAAAGTTAAAAATATCAATATGTAGATAATCTTTATCTTATCTTATCTTACCGATATAGTATTTATTTTCAGCATCCGCACGATTCATCATCTCGAGCAGCTTGACTTCAATTTGTGCCTGATTTAGGAACGGTTTTTTATTCTTAATTATTTTGATTGCCACATGACATTGCTCTTCATGATCGTAGGCTTTAACCACTTGACCAAAGCTGCCTTTGCCTATTATAGAGAGGAAAAGTAACATGTTTAAACATGCTCATTCATGTTCATTTTAATTATTTAGTTACCAATTAGCGAATCAATTTCATAGCGATCGAGAAACTTTTCGCCATTCTTGATTATATAATCGTGATTATCATCATCATAGCCATCGTTATATAATTTACGCTCTTTTTTATTCGATGAATCATCGTCACCTTGTGTCTGCTGTGCACGGCGTTTCTTCTTTGCATAATAAACCTGCAAAACAGCAACAAAAAAAAATAAAATAAAATTAGTTGAAAAATATATAAAAACATAAAAATTGTAATCAAAATTTCAAAATCTTGCATTACACAGTGCAACAGTTGAAGCTGTGCGCGCTATCTTTCTATCTCTCTCTCTCTCTCTCACACACATATATATTACGGAGCTTTGCTTTTGCGCTTCAAAATTATCGATTATCGATAGGCGAAACGATGCTCAATATTTTGCGTTTCAACATTTGACTCGAAAATGCGTTAACAGCGCTGTTACTGCCATTAACAGTTAATTAACTTGTCGTCGTCATACTTCTCTTTTCTTTTGCTATTGCGTTATTTATTATAATTCTTTTTCGCTGCATTGCAGCTGCAATATAAACAGACACACACACACACACACATAGGCATATAAACAGACATGTAATACGCTGCGCTGCCCGCTGCTCTGCTGCTCGCGACTGTTGCTGTTGCTGTGCGACTAATCTTATCTTAATTTATGTAGCGTTTTTCTTATTTTTTTTTTTTATTATTATTATTATTTAATCGTTTCTCTTAAAGATGATGACAAGGCCGATTTTGATTATGATCAAGCATCTCTCACTCTCTCACTCTCTCTCTCTCTCTCTCTCTCTCTCTCTCTCTCTCTCACACTCTCTCTCTTTGTCTATACGCCATGAGACAATGTCGTGTCTATTCTAACAAAGACGCCGGCATAGACACAGTCACAGTCAGAGTCAGAGTCACAGCCACCTGACCCAACATGCTCTCTCACTGCCCGCTGTGCGCTGCCCTCTGCCGCCGCTTTGACTATTTGCGCTCATTGGCTTTAGCAAAAAGAAAAAAAAAAAATAAATAAATTTCATATGCAGCTGCTGCTGCTGCTGTCTTTGCAAAAAAAAAAAAAAAAAAAAAAAAAAAGTTGTTGCTAACGCCGCATGTGAATGTCAGTGCGAACGAGAGCGTTGCGGCGCATATGCAAGCAAGAAAGAGAACGTAGCCGGCGCGCAAGAGAGAGCAAAAGTTTAACTCTGACAGCAACAGCAGCAAAAAAAAAAAAAAAAAAAAAAAAAAAAAAACGTGTATTGGTGTAGAGAGAGTGCAAGCAGCAGGAGCATTGAGAGAGAGAGAGCGAGCGAGTTTCAACAACGCCTAAAAGAAGGCAGCACGAATACTATGCCTGCGCTTTGGGGGAGGCTAACGTTATGTTGTGCTCTTTGCTGCCCGCTCAGTGTGTTGTAGAAATTATCATAGGGAGCGCCGCCGCCGTCGCCGACGATGAGAGAGAGAGAGAGAGAGCGAGCGTGTGAACGCGAGCGCCGCAATGCTCAAAAATGGGTGTATGCTGGTGACGACGTTAACGTCAGCGGCGGCGTAGACGTTGGCGTCAGCTTTCACGTTGACGTTAGCGTTGCTGCTGCTGCTGCTGCTGCTATTGCTGTTGCCTGGCAATGACGATTTTTGTTCTGCTTGTTGCTATTGTTGCTATTGTTGTTCTTGGCCAAGGCAAAAAAAAAAAACGTCACAGTTAATCGCAGAAAACTATAGCACATACAACAGCGCAACTTTGCTGCTGACTGCGACAGAGACGCGCGTGCATAGGCGCTGATAACGGCAAACAACTGTGAAAAGGCCTTGCGCATCGCTTGCGCTAACAATGTAACAAGTAAAAGAAGCAGAGCTAGCAGCAGAGCAGCAGAGCAGCAGACAAACAGACAACAGACAGCAGGCGGCATTTGCTTTCACATTCAGTTCTCACATTGACTTTGTGTTTCGTCAGAGACCAATAACATCTCTTTCTCACTCTCTCTCTCTCTCCACACAACCCTTGTGTATGTGTGTGTGTGTGTGTGTGTGTGTGTGCAACAATTTGTCGGCCAATTAATCGTTTGTTGCTGTTGATAATGAAGATTATATTCATTAATATTATTAGCGTGTTGTAGTATCTCTCACATCTACTACTACTACTACTGCTTCTTCTTCCTCATCGCTGTCTTTCTCTTTCATCTTCCATCTTTTGCTTGCTTGCCAAGCTCGCGCGACTTTCTCTGTTTTTATTTTTATTTTTTTACATGTTTGTTTTTCATGCATTATACATTGTGCTGTATTTTTTTTTTCTTTTTTTTCGTACTTTATTTTCGATAAATTTCTTCATCTCTGATTTGATTTGCTTGTTTTCTACATCTTCTTTCTCTCTCTCTCTACTTCTGCTGCTGCTGTTGTTGCTCTTGCGCTGCTGTTGCTTCTTCTTGTTTTGCACTTCAATTTATTCAACATAAACGAGCAACACTTTTTTATTGTTGCTGTTGTTGTTGTTGTTGCTGCAGTTTATGGCAAAACAAGTGAATATCTGAATAAATTGAAATATTTCTTTTTCTTTGTTTGCTATTCAAAAAGCGCCACACAGCAGCAAGCCGCACAATGTAGAGCAAACATAAAGAAGTTGAAGCAGCAGCAGCAGCAAAAGGAGAAGTTCATTGTAAGCAAGAAGTAGTGGGAGGAGAGGAGAGAGAGAGAGAAAGGGAAATGAATTGAAAGCTAAATTGGAAAGGAGCTCGAAGGCATTTGGAAAACCAAAAGCTTAAACAATGTTGATGAACTTTATATATGAGCGATATGAGCTTTAAAAGCTCATTGTTATGCGCAATTTTCGATGTTTTCTCTTCTACTATCGGTCGCTTTTATCGCTTTTATTTATGACTATCTTTCTCTTTCTCTATGTGCATATGTTCTCTCTTTCATCATACTGTGTTTTTCTTTCTCTTGTTATTTGTAGCTTTTTCTCTATGCCCTCTTTCTTTCTTTCGGTCTGTCTATCTTTCTAGGTGTCTCTTTCCTCTGTCTATTTCACTACCAGTTTCTCTATCTCTCTCTCTCTCTTTCTCCATCTGTATCTCCCTCTTTCTCCATCTCTATCTCGCTCTATTTCCATCTCTCCCCTCTCGTTCTATTTCTCTCGCTCGTTCTCTATCTCTTTCTCTATATATCTCTCTCTTTCTCTATATATATCTCTCTCTTTCTCTATATATCTCTCTCTCTTTCTCCATCTCTCCCCTCTCGTTCCCTATCTCTCCCGCTCTCTCTCTCTCTCTCTCTCTCTTGTCTATCTCTTTCTCTTTCTCTATCTCTATCTCTCCTCTCTCACTATCTCTCTTCTCTCTCTTTCTCTTTCCATATCTGTCTCTATCTCTCTTTCTCACTCTCTCTCTCTCTATTTGTCTATTTATACTGCTCTATTTTCTTCACTTTTTCATCAAATTCTCTCTTCACAATCTTCCACTTACTCTTTTTATCCTTTTCTCTCTCACACACACTCTCTTAATTTTTATCTTATGCGTCATCTTCTTTTCTATTTCTATCTCCATCTTCATCTCTTTTACTCAACAACCTTTTCAATTTTTCATTACTTTTTGCTTATCTCTATCTCTTTCTAGCATTGCACAACTTTCGCTGCATGGCAACAGTTTTGCAAAGAGCTTTCTTAAAGCTTTCAAAGCTTCTTACACTGCCGTTTGTTGCTGTCGCTGCTCACCTGACTCTTTCATCATGAGCATGATCAACGCTGCTGACCAACATTGCGTATGCTTAATATACTACAACATATTCGTATATGCAAAAAGAAAAAAAAAACCTAAAAATCTCTTTATCTTTAGCTTTATCATTAATTTTTTTTTGTTATCTTTTTTTTCACTTGATTTTTTTTTTTGTTAAGAAAAAGAACTTGGCAATAAATACAAAAATTGTCATAGCGCGTAGCCGTCAACAAGAATGCAGCGTGTGCAGCCTTGCCAATGTTAGCAATGGGCGGGGAAAAGGGGGGAGGGAGGAGGAGAAACTAAGGATGAGTGAGATGCCATAGACAGCGTCAGTCAAAGTTCAAGGACAGGCACGCGACGTTTGTCTATAAAGGAAATTGAAATAGAGCGACAGCGGAACAAAGGGAACACACAAGGTGCAGGCTTAAGGCGAAGAGGAGGGAGGGGGGAGGGGAGGCGTGGTCATTAGAACTTACCTCATTGATGTGCTTGTAGGTTTTTATCAGATCAACGCTCAGTTTACGCAATGGGGCCACGGCCGGATCTCGAAAATGTTGTGGAATGCGAGCTTGCATGGCGCGCACCTCCGATGAAGACGATGGACTAGAGTGCTGCGCACGAAGAAGAAGTAAAAGAAGAGAAGATGAAGATAATACAAGTTAAAGCAATGTCTGTTCCTACTCTCCTCGTTCCCACTTCTTTCATATTACTTACATGATGCATCACATCACGATGCGTAGCCGGCAGCTCTTCTTCACCCACAAAGCGTCCATAAAGCGGTGCATGTCGCTGACGACCACCGCCACCGCTGCCGCCACCAACGCCAACAGTGCCGACAGTGCCGCTGCCGCTCACCTGCGATGTGTCCACGACGCCCGCACTGGATCCATATCCAGAGGATACTATATAATGATAGAGAGAGACAGAGAGAGAGAGACAGTGAGAAAATTAGTTACTGTTACTGCTGCTTCTTCTTCTACATTATCATCTTTTTTTTTTGTCTCATTCGTTGAGTTCATTGACCGCTGCGCAATGCAATGCAATCAGCTTCCTGCTAGTTGCACCTGTCGCACCTGTCGCGCACACCTGCGGCTCTTTGCCAACAAAACAAAATACCCCAAAAAAAAAAAAAAAATTTATATCTAAATATACCAAAAAAAGCAACGGTTTTAATTTTATTTTATTTATTTTTTTTTGTTCTCTGCCGACCCAAAAATAATACCAAACGTATTTATTTATAGAAGTAGACGACGGCAACGGCAACAACGACGACGACGACGATGGCAACGGCATAGCAATTATTACACAATATGCCAAGAAGAAGACAGCAAAAGAGAGAGAGAGAGTAAGAGTAAGAGAAAGAGAAAGAGAAAGAGAGAGAGAGAGAGAGAGAGAGAGAAGCACAAGCTGAGACGAACAAATGTCGCGTGGCATCACAAATACTGCACAGCGCATCGCATCGCATCGCAGCGTTGCGTCGTTTCTGCTGCTGCTGCGACAAGTTAAAAATAGTCGCAAAGGAAGCCAAGCCAAGACATAAACCCAAAAGGCTGACAAAGTGGGGAAGTGAGGCCAGGGATGCAGTGTGAGTATATTACGATTCTAGATGCTAGACGTCTGTCATAGACAGCAGCGAAATTGATATTGCACAATTGTGCGAGCAAGTGAAAGACAAGAGCGACAGAGTGAGAAAGAAAGAGAGACAGAGATAGAGAGATAGAGATAGAAAGGATAAGAAAAAAACTTCACAGAAAGAAGAATGAGAGAAGGATGAAGAGACAAGAAAGAAGGAGACAAGAAAGAAGAGAGAAGCAAGAAGAGACAAGGAAGGAGAAGGAAGAAGAGACAAGGAAGAAGAGAGAAGGAAAAAGAGACAAGGAGGAAGAGAGAAGGAAGAAGAGAGAAGGATGAAGAGAGAAAGAAGAAGAAAGAAGGAAGAAGAGAAAAGGAAGAGAGAAGGAAGTAGAAAGAAGGAAGAAAAATGAAGGAAGAAGAAAGAAGGAAGAAGAGAGGAAAACGAGAGAAAACTTAATATAAGAAACAAAGACTAGAGAAACAAAAAGAAAGTGCTAGAAGAAGGAACTATGAAAAATGAGTAAAAAAAAATACACGAGGTAGAAAGTAGAAGAAAGAAGAGAATGATGAACTGAAGAAAAGGTAATAGAAAAAAGAAGAAAAAGTAGACTAAAAGAACGAGTAATAATAAAGTATAGAAGGATGAATAAATAGAACTAAAAGCATTACTCAAGAATAAGAAAAAAACACAAAGTCAATATACCCTTGGTACCCCCCAATGGGCAACGGGTATAACAAGATGAAATAATAGCAACAACAACAACAGTAACAACTGATGATTAAGTGTCACTTTTAGCTGCATTGGAAAATATAAAGTTGAAAAAAAGTTGAGTCGGGCAAATCTCTAGGAATATATATATATATATATATATATATATATATATGACGACTATAAACACAGATGAATCATTTAAGTAAATGGACTGACTGACTGACTAATCAATTGATTTACAATAATACAAAGTGCAATTGAAAATTGTGAAATACAATTCAAAGTTTTCGATTCTGTTTCACATTTCAATCAGTTTTTTCTTTTTTCTTTTATTTTATTTGTTTACGCTTTCAGCGCTGTGCTTTAAGCAGCTTCTTGGCAATGACATTTAAAACTTCCAAGCTTCAATTTCAAGCTGTTGCATTAAAAGCTTTTAGTTCAGCTGAAGTTTTGGGGCGTAGTAAAAAAAAAAAGACGAAAGACAAAGACTAGTTGCATAAAATCTTAATAGTGAAATATTAAGAGTTATATATATATATATATATATATATATATATATATATAAAGATATGAGAAATACATAGATATATCAAAATATATATAGATATATATATATTTTTTTATAGATATAGTTGCAGTTGCAGTTGCAGTTGCTCAGCCTCAAATCTTACAACTAAATGGATTAGTCCAATGATGTTGCTGCTGTTGCGGCTGCTGCTGCTGCTGTTGTTGTTGTTGTTGTTGTTGTTGCAGATTGTAGTTGCTGTTGTTGTAGCTGTTGTTGCTATTGTAGCTGCTGTTGCTGTTGTAGTTATAATTGTTGCTGTTATTGTTGTAGCTGTTGTTGTTGTTGCTGTTGTTGCTGTTGTAGGGCGTTGAAGCTGCTTGAAACTTGGTGAAACCATTGAAATTATTTCTCACTGTATGCTGACAATCGATTTGTGCTCGATAATGATGAAAATTAATATTGTTATTGTTGTTGTTGTTGCTGCTGCTAAAGTTGTTGTTGTTATTGCTGCTACTGCTAAAGTTGTTGTTGTTGTTATAATTGCCAATGACAGTGTTAGCTGTATTGCCGCCGCTGCTCCAATTACGCGCATAGAGCGGACGCTGATGATGTGGCACAACAGCTGCAGCATTAGCATCAATCGATGATGCATTATATGGCCATGCAGCAGCAGCAACAGTCACTTCTGCTGCTGCTGTTCCTGCTGTTGCTAATGGAACAGCTGATGATAATGATGATGCTGCTGTTGAAGATGATGCAGCTGATGATGACGATGTTGATGATGATGATGATGATGAGTTCGATGATATTGCCGCTGATGATGGAGTCGTTGCCGCTGTCTCAAGGCCGTTGGCCGTTGACTGCCAATAGATCAAGGCAGTTGTCATTGTGTCAGAGCGATTGAGTGAGCGAGCGAGAGAGACAGAGACAGAGAGACAGACAAAAGAGCAAAAAAAAAAAAAATAACAAAATACTGGCAATACGATCTCTTCGGTTGTTGATCTCTAAGCTTCAGTTATTAATGCCTATATATCTATATATATATCTATATATAAATATTGTTTCCTTTTTTCTTTTTTATTTCCTTCCTTATTTGCGTTGCGCGTGCTTTCGTTTTTTATTTTTTTCTCTCTCTGTTTTTTTTTTCTGCTTTTGTTTTTTTTCTTCCTTCTTTATTTTGTATTTTTTTTCAGTTTTTTTTTTTTTGGTTTTTTTTTCTGTTATTGACTGACAGCACAAAGACACATAATGCACGGTGGTATCAAATCAACTAGAATTCTTTTGAAAAATCAATATCATTCATTTAGCATTTATGTAGAATTTTTGATGTTTAATATGCAATAATCTTTGATTGCTTGTTGTTAGCAGCAATAATTTAATTTAAACAGAATTTTTCGTAAGTTTTTTTTTTATACATTTAAATTTTTTTTTTTTTAGGTAATCGTTATTATTTTTGAGCTATATTTTCTGTTGCTACTAAATTTGTATTATTTATATTTGTATTTTTATATTTATATTTAAATTTTTTAAATTTATATTTATATTTATTTTATATTTAGTTTATATTTATATAAAATTATATTTATATTTTTTTATATATTTTTTTATATGAATTTATATTTTTTTTTTATATATTTTGTGTGTATTTATACTTTTAAAATCTCAACATTTTTTATATTTATAGTTTAAAAGCTTATATATTTTTTTTTCAAAATTAATATTTTCTAAATTTTATATTTATTTATGATATATTTTTAATATTTCTATATTTTTTTTTTTATATTTCTCTTTTTATAAATTTATATTTTTTGTATATTTATATTTATATTTTTATATTCACTTTCGTTTGTCTTAATATTCATATTTTTTCATACTCTTTATGTAGAATCTATATATATTTATTATTTTTCTATATTTATAGTTATTATTATTTTTGTTTTTCTTTTTTTTTATATATGCATATTTTGTCTATTTATATTTTTAAATATTTGTATAAAAAAAAAAAACATTAATTATGCTTTATATTTATATTTAAATTTGATAATTTTTTTTTCTTTTTTTATATATAGTTTATATATATTTTTTTTTCTATAAATTTGAAGCAATGCACATTAACTTTGCACCACTATGCGACCGGCACTTTTCTTTCTTCTTTATTTTTTTTTATAATATATACATTTCTATATTATATATTAACATATATATATATATATATTTATATATATATATATTTTTTTTTGTGGCTGCACAAAATTTCACACGCTGCTAAAAAATAAAAAAATATAAAAAAAAAAACGCACACACACACAACAAACGCGATTCGTTGCTTCTTTTATACAACAGCAAAGTGAGGACGAAAAAAAAAAATAAAAGTAAAAAAAAACTGATCTATAAAATAAAAAAAGAGTTGAAAAAGAAAAAGTTGAATTCAATTGGTGAGAATATTTTAGAGATATCTGCCGTTATATTATATTATATTATATGTAGATCTCATCCATCTCTCTAAAGCAATATTATTAATTTATGCACAGTATATAAAATACAGAAATACATTTATATATATATATATATATAACAACTATATAACTATATGTATATATATCTTTCTATATATTTATATATATATATATATATATATATATAGATCAATAATAAACATTTAAGACTCGACGACACACAGCACAACTCGCGCGATCTGCGTCGCGTGAAATATCAACACAAACTGCGTCAATTTTTTTTAGCTATTTCCCCAAAGTCGGCAAAACCAAGTCCGAGAGACGACAACGACAACGGCGATGACGGTGACTGCGACGGTGACGGCGGTGACAGTGGCGATGGTGGCGGCGGCGACAACGGCGACGTCGCGCGCGCGTCTGTATTTTATTTATATTGCTACGTGTTGCGACGTTCTTCTACTTCTGCATCTGCATCTGCCACTGCCACTGCCCCTTGCCTATAGAGCACACTTCCCCTGCTTTCATCATACACTTCTTCTACTTGCCACCAGCCACCGTCAACGCCCCTCAATATGTCTACCTGCTGCTGCTGTTTTTTTTGTTGCATTGCCAAATTGTTATTGCACTTGCAACACGCGTGCGTTGTCGTCGGGCATAAAACATTTGATTTTGATTTTAATTTGTGCTTTACGACTTCTAAACTCTATGCAGCATCATTGTGATTGCATAACAATTTCTTAATAAATTGTCAAAATTTTCAATTCACACTTGAAACACACACACACAAACACACACTGCGCTTCTTAAGCTTTTAATGCGCTTTTAAACAAGACTTTAAGCAACATTTTTGTTTTCTCAGTTATTGTATAAGTTTTGTCAGCAGCTAAATTCATTTTGCCAAAATAGTTTGTGCTGAGATCGAAAGCTTTTAATGCGCTTTAAAGCTCATATAAATCAAGTTGCAGTTTTAAGCACTATAAATGCGCTTTCGCACTGTATTAGTGTGAATCTCTTTAAATGCACTTTCGGGAGGCTTTCCGATTTTTTCACTGCACTTGAAAGCTTTGTAAATACACTTTAAGTTCTTCTTTTTTTTTTGATTAATGTGCTTTCACATGCGTCTTTAAGCATTTGAAAGCTCTAACGTCTCAAAACTGACTAAAAATTAATAAATTTTCAACAATCTTTGAACAGATTTTTTTTTCTCGACATTTTAAAGCTCTCTGCTTACGTTTTCCAAGAAATTTGTAAAAAAAAAAAAACAAAAAAAAAAAAAAAAAAATCAAAATCTTGGAAATTTGGAGAAAAAAAAAATAAAACAGCTGTTTACGAACAAAAAAATAAAAAATTAAACTAAACAGATGTTGTCGCCGCTGTAACATTCCATTAATTGTTTTTCATGGCTTAATCTGAAATTCAGTTTTCAGCTGTTTTCATTGGAATTTCTTCTACTGAGATTTGAGCGAGAAAAGAATTTTGATTTCCATCAGCTGATTGTTGAATTGTAATGGAATTTTAAACGTGAGCTTGACTAGAAAACATCTGCTGCGTAATACATACATATATATATATATATATACATATATATTTTCATGATAAATTATGTAAGCTAGGTATATAACGAGGTTAGCTTGTAAAGTTGTGTAACATGTACAACAAAAAAAACAAAAACGAAAGCACAGACAAAGACAAAGAAACTTCATAAAACTAATTGCAGGGTATTTACTAGTTGTGCCTCGTTGCACTTGTTGCTTTATTTTGTCTTTTGCTTTTGCATGAAACGAGGAAGTCAAAAAACACAAAACAAACAAAAAAAAAGAAAGAAAAGCAAAAAGCAAAAGCAAAAAGCAAAAGGCAAAAAGTAAATGAAATGCGAAATTAATTTAATTTTAATTACAGGCAAAAATCATATGCTTGACGAAGTGGGCGTCGCTCGTATGTGAAGGCGTGGCCAAACAGCAAAAAAAATTGCAACATTTCTATTTTTTATGTTTCTATTTCTGTTTATTTTTTATTGTTGTTGTTGTTGTTGTTGCTTTTGTTGTTGTTGTTTTTTTTTTTTTTTTTTGGAGACGCACATTGCACTAGTTTTCATAGTTGCTTATAAAAATTATATGTATGTGTGTGTGTGTGTGTGCGAGTGAGAGGGCAGCGACGGGGGGTGTGGCAGTAAAAGGGTTGAAAGAGAATTGTAAAATGTTTATTAATAAATCAAAAAGTTGATAACTTGCCAATTTGTCGGGATTCAGAGATAAATTGATTCCTCTGCTTTGCCTGCTGCTTCTGCTGTTGCTGTTGTTGTTGCTTTTGTTGCATCTTGATGCGTTCTAAATTTAATATATCTTTCTCCATCTCTTTCTCGCACGTTCATTTATTTATGTATTGGTTTTGCTTGCTCATTGAATTCTTTGAAGCTTTCTCGCTCTCTCTCTATCTCTATGTCTCTCTGCCTTTATCTCTCCCTCTCTATCTATCTAGCTCTCTCTCTCTCTCTCTCTCTCTCTCTCTGCTTTGTCTTTATAAGTTTTACTTCACGGTTTTTTCAAGTCGTTGTCCTTATAAAATATATCTATGTATATTTATTTTTTTCTTTTTTTAATGTGTATGTTTCTATATGTATTTTTTTTTCTTCTACAAAAATAAAATTTTTGATTGTTTTTTTTAAAAAAAAAAAAAAAATACATATATATTTCGTGTAAAATTAACAAAATACAAATAAATTCTCATCCAAGTTTTCATGGCAAACTCAAAAAAAAAAAAATATATATTTTAAGGAAACTTTGTAAGCAACCCTCGCACTTTGATTTGTATTTGATTGGAAATAGTTTGCAGCGACATTCGCAACAATGGAAAATGCAAAGAGGCAGAGGTGTAACAAACACACAAAACAGAACTGATGAAAAGAAGGATGAGAAAGAGAAGACGAGATGAGAAGAGCTAAAGGAATGCAAGCAGCAAAACGCAACAAAAAGAAGCTTATCAAAAAAAAAAAAATATATATATATATATATATATATATATATAACTGCAAGATCAAAACTATAATAAAATGTAATAAATAATTGTGAGCTGATCAACTGTTATACTGCACTACACAACTGCAAAACGCACGCCGCTGTCGCTGTCGCTGCTGCTGCTGGACAACTACTACTGTGCTACTGTGCTACACTTGAAATAGCTTGGATTGAGCTTTGTCGCCGCTACTAGCGTTACTATTTCGCTGCTCTGCTCTGCTCTGCCTAGCTCTGCATTGCAGCAAGCAGCACTGTTCGCTCTACACGATTCTCACCCACATCCGGTGACTCATGAATGTGACCCATGAATGATTGCAATTGTTTTCTTGTTGTTATTGTTATTCTTCGTTTTTCTTCTACTTGTTGTTGTTGTTTTTTACAAACACTTGACAAATTGTCGGGCAGACTGACGGCGCCCTTACCGCTTGTTGATATGTGCAATTCGTGGAAATGAATTACACTAAAAAGAAAAATAAAAAATATATATATACATATATATATTTACACACACACACATAGCAACAGCAACAGCAAGAACAACAACAAAAAAAAAAAAAAAAAGAAATGAAAAGTTATACGTAAATAGTGCGGGGAAGTCCAGACATGGTTGGTTACAGGTCCCGGCGCCTACCTAATAAACCGAAAGGTGAGTCTGATAAGACAAATATACAAAATGAACACAGTCATCATACACACACACACACACACACACACACACAGAGAGAAACCAGTGAGCAAATAAATAAACAGATGCAATGCACTGCCAGGCACGCTGCTGCTCATTAGCTTTGCTTTGAGCGAGATAGCAACAGGTTGTATATGTGTGCATGTGTATGCAAGGCCAAACAAATGCTGATTGCTATGAGAGATTGATATAGCATATTGCACATTGAAACCTGCTGCAATTTTCAAGTGCGTAATTAACACATTTGCGCATGCAAAGCTCACTGCTATGTAACTGCAGAAGTAGCAGCGCTACTTCGTTACAATTCTTATGCTAAATGCTGACTGCTATGAAACTATAAAATTGATTTACTTGCTAATTTTCCATCGAAATAATAATAATAATAATAATAAAAATAATACTTTGACGCTTCGAAATCAATGGAAATTTTTTATATTCATTTTTTTTTTATATATATATTTTTTATACATAGATTATAGATTTATTTGTTATAATTGTGTGTGCGTTTCAATTTCATTTCTCAATAATTTAGCATTTTTATACGCTAACTGAGGGTCTATTCATTGACAGTAAGAGTTTGTAAAGCCCAGAAGAATACAAGGTAGATGACATTAAGAGAATAGATATACATATATGATCAGCAGCAACAGTCGAGGCATACTATAGCATATAGCTGCCATAAACACAATGGGATAAATTTCGACTTTTTGTCTAAAAATGTTATATATGTATATATATATATATATATATATATATATATATATATATATATATTTGGTAAACTCTACGACTAAAACTTAAACAATTTTAGTTGATTTGCTATAAATCAGACTATTAAATCATATAGGAAAATCACAGCAAAAAATCGATCAAAAATTCATTTTTTTTTTTTTTTTGTATTAAAAATTCAACGTTGAAGTCTTAGAGTAAGAGTATTAAATGTTCGGCTTGATGAAAATAACTGTATTTTTCTATTATTATTTTTGTCATTTTTTTATATAATTTTTTGCATACTTACATTTCTGTTTATTCTTATCCATTACGGCGCCGCTATTCGTATCCTCCAATCTATACATGTGGCTGCTGTTTTTTTTTTACTCTTCTCGTTTTTTTAATGTGTATCGATGAATTATTACTTTTTATTTTATTTTTTTTATTATAATGTGAATACACACTCACACTATAGATATATATATATATATTTGATTATATAATTATTTAATTATATACAAGCTAAATAAATATTTATATAGTTGAAATTTTTTTTAATAATTTTTAATTATTGCGTTAAATTTTTTTTATTTTTATTTTTATTTTTTTTTGTTTAAATAATTAGCATAAATGTTTTACAATGATTTGGTTTTCTTCTTCTTCTTCTACTACTTCTTGTTGTTTTAATGGAACTTAATTTAAGTCTGTATTTTCTTCTCGTTGTTGAATTTGTATTTTAGCAGCTTTTAATTTTGTTCGTAATTTGTTTTGTTTATTTAATAATTTATTTTTTATTTTCAAATACTTTTTGCACTTATCAATATATATAAATAAATATATTTTATTTTATTTTATTTTTATTTTTTTTTAACGTTCGCTGAATTTTTCTTGTAGTTATTGATTTTGTTTTTATTTTTTATTATTATTATTAATATTATTTTTTTTTTTATTTTTTGTTAAAGTAATGAACACATTTTTTAAGTCTTTGTTGTCTTGTTGGATTTTTATTTTTATTTTTTGTTTGCTTTTAGCTTTGAATGTTGTTAATGTCTATGTCTATGTTATCGCTATGTTACAGTTAACATTCAACTGTTAAGAGCACGCACAGTTCCTCTTCCTTTTATCGTTGTTGTTGCGCTGCTGTTACTGCTGCGACTGGTGACTGCGACTGCTGCTACTGACTGTTGTTGTTGTTGTTGTTGTTATGTCGCTTCTTATTTTTTTTGATTTGTTCGTTATTCACTTTTTTTTGTTGTTGCTTTTAATTGTGAAATTCTTGTAATGACGTTGCGAAATTTACTTTTTGTTGTTTTTGTTGCGATTTTTTTTTTTGCGATGTTTTCATTTATTTACCGTTTTATACACATGCGACATGCATATTGCATTTGCACACACACAAACGCAGCTTATAAGCACATTGTAAAAACAACAACAATGCAAATCCATTGCACACACACACACTAGCGCGCTCGCGCTCCGCTTGTTATACGCTGCTTGCTTGCTGTACGCTGCTCGCTGCTACTGTTGCTGCTACTCCTTTTGCTTCTGTTACTGCGTAAGTTTACTGCGCGCGCGTTGTTGTGTGTGTGTGTGTGTGTGCGTGCGTGTGTGTGAGCGCACGGGCGCCCAAACGAAAACAAAAACAACACACACACACTCTCCCTCCCTCTCTCAATCTCTCGCTCGCTCACTCTCTCTCTCTCACACACACACACACTTAAGTATTGAAGTTAAGCTCTGAATATTGCCGACACTCACTGACAACGACAGACAGAGAGAGAGAGAGATGAATAGTGGGAGAGAGATCGTTGAGGAGAAGGGGAAGGGTTGGTAATGCTGTGCACAGTAAGAGGAGACACAAGCGGCGCACACACACACGTACGTAACGAGGCCAATGCCAAAAAAGGAACCGTTTTTATTATATTTTGTTGTTCTTTTGCTTTCTTCTTCTTCTGCTGCCGCTGCTTCTTCTTGCTTAAGTTATTGTTGTTGTTGTTATTATTAGATTGTTGATCTTGCTGCGGATGCTGTTGTTTTTATAATAATTATTATTATTATTATTATTCTTATTGTAGTTGTTGTTGTTGTTGTTATTAACACAAAATATTTTTTTGCACATTTTGCATGGGAAGAAACATTTCACGACGCCGCAAAAAAATAAACACAACACAAAAATAAATAATAAAAAAAAAATAAATTATCCGCACGAATTTTTTTTTTTTATATTTTATTTTAATTTTTTTGTTTTTTGAACACAATGTTGATTATAGTTGTTGTTGTTGTTCCTATTTCTTTCTTTCTTTAGTTGAAATTTTTTTGGAACTTTTTTTGTTTGTTGTTGTTTTGGTTTGTTGCTGTTTCAGCGAGCTTTTTGTGTCTGTTGCCGCCGTGAGCTGCAAAGAGAAACAGAATAAAGAAAAGCTTAGTTGGGCCATTTTATAAACAGTAAATTACCTACATATATATATATATATATATATATATATGTAGAGAGTGTGAGAGAGACATATGTATAATAAACAAAATTGTTACATTTGTGTATCGTATTGTTGTTGTATGCAAAGTGCAAAAATTCAATAACATTTAACGCGGCGCAAAATACAAAAATAAAATAAACCAAATAAAGAAAAAAGACAAAAAAAAAAAAAAAAAAAATACACGCGCTGCGCTCTGCTCTGCTTATACGATTCTGACGCTGACGCTGACTGAAACGCTGCCGCTGGATTCAAAAGAACACAGACACACATACATACAAAAGGCAAGCAAACACATAAATAAGCGCAAACAATCACTCACTCACTCGCTCAGTCACTCACTCGCACTCGCACTCGCTCTCTCTCTTCGCTCTTCGTTTTCTCACTTGTATTCTTACGCTCTTGACGTCGCTCTTCTACTTACTCACTTAACGCCTTAGCTCGGCAGGTGAACGAACGACACGCGACGCATATGTATGCGTATGTTCGTGTGTGTGTGTCTGTATGTGTAACTGTATGTGTAACTGCGAGTTCTAACATGTGAAGCTTGAGCGCCACGCGCATATACAAATATATCTACACATAGACACATACATACATACATATATAGATAGACTGACAGTCGTCATTGCCGTCGCCGCTATCGTTGTCTGACATAGAAAGCGCAGCTTAAGCAGCAGACATTGCGCAGCGGTTGACTCAAAGCTCTTTGCTATGTCATTGGCAGCAGCAGTAGCAGCAGCTGTTAAGCGCCTGTTCAATTGCGGTTGCCAAGCAAAAAGAAATATTTTGTTTTTTTTTTTTTTTTTTTTGTTTTTGTTTTAATTAGTTGCGCAAATGTTTTAATGAGTTTAACAGTCAACTTATTTAGTAGCTGTGGCACCCCACGACAAACACGCAACACACACACACACACACACACACATATATATACATTTACGTATATTAACTGTGAGCAGCGCGGCGGTGAAAGTGGCTGCGGCTGCTGCTGAGCATTTTTTTTTTTATTAACTGTTTGTTGCCTTTGTGTTGTTGTTGCTCTTGCGCTTGTTGTTGTTGTTGTTCTGACATATTTTGGCATTTGTTTTCGCTCTATTTGTATGTGTATGTGTGTATGTATGTGTGTTTGTGTTGTTGCCATGCAAATGACCAACAAGCAGCAGAACTGCGAGTGGTGTTGCCACATTGTTGTAATTTTTTTCCTTTTCCAGCGGAAAGCAAGAAGAAGAAGAAGCAGAAGCAGAACTACAACAACTGCGAAAACCACATTACTCACAACATTTGCGCACATTGTTGCCGCCGGCAAGTTTTAGTGCAAGCCAAAAAAAAACAACAACAACAATAACTATGGCAATAAGAAGAAAAAAAAGCAAATATATATATATATATATATATATATATATATAAAAAACCAGTTTCAACGCAGAGGCTGGGCCCCCTATGCGCCATGCCAGCACTACCACCCCCCCCCCTCTCTCACTCTCTCTCTGTCTGTCTTTCTCTCACTACTTCTTGACAAAGCAATGAATGATTCTTATTGCTGTGTTGCTGATTCACATGGCTTAAAAGAAAAACAACAACAAGAACAACAGCAAAAAGCATTTGGCGGATGCGTCACGGCGACGACATTCAAATGGCATCTCGATAGTCATCGAGCAGCAACAGCAGCAGCAGTCGCAGCGCAGTTAAGCAATGGCAACTATGCGCGCACACACATACATACATACATACATACATACACAAATATGCATAGACATGCCTGCTGGTCATCCATCAAAATCAAACCCAGCAACTATTATTACTAACTTGTTGCCTTTTACCAGCTGCTGCTCGCTTGCTTGCTGCTGCTATTGCTGCTGCTTATCAATTGCACGAGTTGTGCTTGTGACCGTCGACCGACCGACCGTCGACCGCACCACTGATCGGATCGGATCGGATCACTACGCAGCGCAGCGCAATGTGTGACGTCACAAATGTGCCAAGCAATAATCAGCAGGCAAGTGTTTGTTGAATACATAATAATAATTTATGCCAAAGTATGCGTATTTTTATATCTATCAACAATTTATGTATGTGTGCGTATTGATATTTTTAGGCAGGCAGCAACAACTTTTGCATGCATCATAATTTATTTTTGGTCTCCAACAACCAAAAATCAAATGCCTCGACAGCAGCAGCAGCAGCAGCAAAAGTCAGCAGTAGTAGCAGCAGCAGCGACCCCCACGCACAGAATCCCACACGACGACGTCGACGTTGACGCTGCGCCAATTAAATTTCAAGCAGCTGGCAACTCTGCATTCTATTTTATTTTGTGGGTGGTCGCTCACATACACAACTCTCTCTCTCTCTCTCTCTCTTCTCTCTATTTTCTCTCTTTCGCCTCAGCTCACCTCAACGCAGCAACGCAAGGGACGCACAAACAGCAACTTTAACTCTCTTTTTACTCTGCCTTTGCCTTTGCCGCCTTGCGCGACTGCATTAGTTTCAACTACAGCAAAAATAAAATCGAAAAAAAAAAAACAAAAACTTTACGATCTGTGCGCACACAGCTCCGTTTGACGTCAGCTGTCGACGTCGACATCGACGCCGCATGAACGCGCGCGTGCTGCTTTATTTATGCTGCTTTCGCTTGGCTGTTGCTGTTTGCTTTGCTTTTTTTTTCTTGCTGCTCTGCCGTCGCCGCCGCCGCTGCCGCCTACCAAAAACTTTGCCGCAGCATTCTCAGCGCCCACCATCATAAACTATCTAGCTTTAACTCTGTCTCACTCTCTCTCTCTCTCTCTCTCTCTCTCGCACATACATATACTCACTCTCGCTCTCCCTTTTTTTTCTCTCTTTACATATATTTGTGCCTGTCAAACGCCACCCACCCAACAACAACAACAACAATAGCAATAATAATAATAATATAAGCACGCACGCACGCGTCATGCGTGACCCAAATTGATGCGTTGCGCTGCGCTGCTGCTGCTGCTGTTGCTGTCGTTATTTTTCTTATTTTATTTTTTCTGTTTGTACTTTACTTTTTTTTTTTTTTCCTTTGTTGTTTGTTGTTGTTCCCCAGTTTAGTTTTGATTAAATAAATTCATAAATAAAAAAAAAAAATTAAACATTAAAAAGAAAAACGAAAAAAGTAAAAAAAAAAAATATGTAGAATTTGTACGTAAATCTTTTTGCGCAACATGTGGGCGAAGAATTCTACAGTACAAAAAAAAAAAAAAACATTTTAGTTATTGAATATTGTGCGTGTATGTGTATGTGTACGTGTGTCTTTCACTATATGCATGTATATGTATATGTGTCTGTGTTTATGTGTTCCCGTTTCTTTTTGCTTTTAGGTACTAAAAATACTTTGTAGGCGTTTTCAGTGCGCGCTGCGCTGCTTTTTTTTTCCTGTGCTGATTAGCCACAAAATAAAAACGACAACAATAAAAAGTTGTATGTGTTTTTTTTTTTGCGCTTTTTGTTTTTGTTTTCATCTCTGTTGAAAGCATTTTCTTTCGCAAGCGCAAAGGGAAAGGTGAAAGAGATGGCAATAGAGATAAATGAGATGCTTTCTTTTCTTCTTTCTTTAATTTTTTTTTTTTGTATTTTATTTTTTTGGTTAAGTGCGTAACGAAATTGGCCGCTGGCATAAATACAAAAATACAAATATACAGCAACAAATGCTTGTACAGAGTGAAACACATATACACTGAGAGAAACACATACAATAAATATATGTATAAACAGACACAATTTACATTCTCGCTACACTCTTGCAATATATATATATATATATAGATATACATTTTTATTTATTTTTTTTTTTTCTTTCGCTTGGTTCAAAGTTCAATGACCGATTTCGCCGCAACGAATTCGGCGGCGCAGTCGCTGTTCGCCCCTCAGCGCAAAACAAAAAATAAAAATAAAAAGACAAAACACAACACACAAAAAAAAACAAAAAAAAAAAAAAAAAAAACAGACCGCAATTCGCGCAAGCTTTGTTTGCTTTTTTTTCGTCGTCGTCGTTGCGTTAGCTGCTTCTGTCTCTGCTTCTGACTTTGCCTTTGCCTCGTTGTTGCTGCTGCTGCTGCGCGTTTCAGCTTCAGCTTAAGCTTTGGCTTCTGTTTCCTCTTTGCTTTTGCTAAACACACAAGGTCAACGTCAACGCAATAATAATAAAATAAAGGCAAAAAAAAAAAAAATAATAATAATAATAAAAAAACGTTGCTTGCTTTTTACTTGTTTTTTTTTTTTTTTTTCTGTTGCCCAAAACGACGCAATAGCAGAAATAATAAGCATTAATTAAACGACACAAAGAAGCAAACAAAAACAACAGCAACAAAAATTTATAATAAAAAAATGTTATAGCCCTGAAAATCTAACACTCTCTCTCTCACTCTCACACACATACATATACATAGACAGATCTATCAATTTGCAAATTATATTAAATTGCGAATAGCTCATCTATAGCTGCTGCTTCTACTTCATTTTCACTGAAAAAAATAAAAAAAAAAATATCAACAAAAATTGAACGCACAAAATTCATACGCTGCGCGCTCTTCTGCTGCCGACGTCATTAGCAGCTGAAGAGCAGCGTCGCAGCAGAGTAACGTTTTGCTTGCATGTTTGCATGCGCTCGCATATTGGTCTCTCTTTCTCTCTCTCTCTCTGTGTGTGTGTGTGTAAGCTTGCGCTTGCGTGTGTGCGTCCATCAATGACGACGTCGACGCATAGCTTTGAGCTTTGACAGTGGCATTGAAATTGACTAGCAGCAGCAGCAGCAGCAATAGCAGTGACCGCACAACAACAACAGTAGAAAGAACAAAGATTGAATGATCATCATAATAATCATCATCATCATCAGCTGCTAGCTAGCAGCGCGACTACTGCAGCAATATAAATTCCAATTAGATATTTCCGACTCTTGACTCTAGCTAAGCGACGCGTTGTCGTCGCTGTTTTTTCATTCTATCTTTCTCTCTCTGTCTTACTTGCTGCTCTTCCTTTTCTTTTATACTTTCTAGTAAATTGCGACTTTTTTTTTTAATATTTCCTAAGAATGTTGTTTATATTATTATTATTATTATTGCTGCTGCTGTTGTTATTGTTGTTGTTGCTATTATTATTATTATTGTGATTATTGCGGTACATACACACACACTGCTAGCTGCAGTTGACAAGCGCCGCTCGCTCTCTGTCTCTCTCTCTTTCTTTTTGCTTGCTACGACGCAGCAGTCGGACGACTAACTGTGATTAGAATAATAGCACAACAATAGAAATGACGTTTCTAATTTTGATTTGTGTCTGTGTTTTCTTCATTTTTTTTTTTTTTTGTATTTATATTTGTAATTTTATTTATTTATTTTCTTATTTCTACACTTTCACCTTCTGCCTCTCTTATCATCAATTCAACAACGACAATGACTTGACGAATTTTCTTGTTGGCTTTTTTTTTTTAAAAAAAAAAAAAAATAAACGCAATTTGAAATAATAATAATAAAAAAAAAGCGCGCGTCCACCCACCGACTGCTAAAACTGCGACGCTAGCTAGCAACGATAGTAGCAGCACGTGTAAAACAGAACAAAGTGCAGAGCAGAGCAGACGCTGCTACTGTCGTCGCATTTTTTTTTTTTTGTTTTCTATTATGATTGAGTCTAACGTCGCAACGTTTTACTCGTAACTACACCCACCCCCTCTCTCACTCACTCACTCATTCATTCACTCACTCTCTCTCCCAGACACTTCAACGACAATTTCTACACTCTCTTTCTCTCTCTCTACACTTTTCACGTGTAGTTCACATTGTTGCTGCTGCTGCTGTTGTTGTTGTTGTTTTTGTTGTTATTGTTAATGTCTGATATTTGATTTGGCAGCGTCGACATCGCGTTTGCTGCGCAATAAAAATGACAAAAAAAAATATAAACAAATAAAAAAAGGCAAATGGAAATTGTTTCTAAAACGCATTTAACGGGTTAAGAGGTAGCGCTTCTTCTTCTTCTTCTTGATTTTCAGTCTTTTCAGTTTCAGTTTGTCAAACATGCTTTAACGTCACATTTTTGTCTTCTCTTTGCCAAAGAGTCGTGCGAATTTGGAAGCTTCTCTTATTATAAGTCACTTGTCTGTTTTTCAGTCACTTCATGTTTTTTGCCATAATTATTCTCATTATTTAAAAAAAAAAAAAAAAAAAATTGGTTACCACGTAACGGCAGCTATCTCCTAGATAGTCCAGAATCCTTTGTAGGCTTGGATTTTTCTTTTCTCCGCCTCGGATAATGAAGTGCCACGTCACATTTTTATTTTTTGTTTAATTTAATTTACTCTTCAAAAAGCGAAAGAGTAACTTAAAATTCGTGTGCTTGTGTGCCACCAACGATACAGATGCCAAAATAAAAACCATTTTCTATACAAGTGAAGCTAAAAATTCCATTGGATTTTTACGAATGTTCACACAAAGTGCGCACAACTTTATAACGGTTCTATTCCAAAAAAAACAATATATATATATATATATATATATATATATATATACCAGAAAGAGCAAAGAATGTTTGCACATAGATAATATGCAAAAATTCCGTTATTTTAGCATTTCATTTTCATGTTATGAGCCGTTGTAAAGGCAGCATATACAGGGTGTCCTATTCAAGTGGCGAGCAGTGTCACTAATCTGCGCTTTTCTATTGTTACAGCTGACAACTGGCAATAGTAACAGCAGCAGCAGCATTAGTTTTCTCTCTTTCTCTCACAAACACACTTGCTATGCTTTATGCAAATTAACAGTGATAATTTTTAGCATACAATGTTGCAGCATTATGTTAACGCACTTTTAGCATAACAGTGTCGCCAACTACAACTTTTACATAATGTAATTTAATGTTAAGGTTTGCGTGACAAAAGTTTCCTATTGATAACAGAAACACATTCAGAGAGTCAAGGTCACAAAAAAAAACAAGGTGAATTGGAAGCAAACTCTTTTTCATTTTAGTTGGTAAAAAAAAAAAAAATAGCACAAAATTTCATTTAAATTAATAAAAAAAAAAATATTAAGCAAACAAATTTTTGTCCTTTTTTTTAATTTTATTTCTGCAGAATTAAATTTCATTTAAATTATAGAAATTTTTACTGAAATAATAAATATAAGCAACAGTTATAATTTTCTTTCCCACCCCCCTCCCCCCACATTTTGTAAGACTTTGAAATAAACATAAAATCAAGTTTAATTTACATTAAAAAAGCATAAACAAATTATTGTTCAATAATTCTTATGAATTTTCTCTATTTGTAACAATAACTTTTGCATTTTCTTCTCTTTTCTTCTTTCTTCTCGTTTATTTATTTATTTAATTATTATTTCGCGCCGAATATCATAGTTAACAAAAAAGACTTTTCGTACAAAAACTCAATTTTTAACTAATTATTCCTATGGCAGCTACATGATATAGTGTTGGAATCAAGCTGATTTCGACTTACATATATGTATATAACTTAGGGTCATAGGCAGTATGTATGCCAAGTTTCATGAAGATAGCTTGAAAACTAAGAGTCTAAATTTGCCTAACAAGAGACGAACATGCATTTCGGGAATCAACTATTGATGCTGATCCTGAATATAAATTTATATACTTCATGGAAACTGTCATGAAGTAGCTACAAATTTGATATCCAGAATCAGATCGCTAATGTTGCCAAATGCAGGCTCTTAGTTTTACAAGCTATCTTCATGAAACTTGGCATACATACTGCCTATGACCCTAAGTTATATACATATATGTAAGTCGAAATCAGCTTGATTCCAACACTATATCATGTAGCTGCCATAGGAATAATTAGTTAAAAATTGAGTTTTTGTACGAAAAGTCTTTTTTGTTAACTATGATATTCGGCTGAAACTGGCAGAATTTAAGTTTAATGATAAATTATATATTTTAGCTAAATTTAGACATAATCGCAGCACTACATCCTATAGCTGTTATAGCAACGATCGTTGAAAAAATGACTTTTCGTTTAGAAAATTTGTTTGTTAATTGAGTTTTTCAGCTGAAACTAACGGAATTTAAGTTTAATGATGACTCATACGTTTTAGCTAAATTTAGTCATAATAGGACTATTATATCATATAGCTGTCATAGGAATGATTGGTCGAAAATTAATTTTTTTTTTAATGAAAAACTTTTTTGTTTGTTAAACTAAACAACTCAAACTTATAGAATATCAGTTCAGTGACAACTTATACATGTCTACTAAATTTGGTCTATAGCTGCCATAGGGGAACTATGTTTGGAATAATGATTCTTTGTATGAAATTTTTTTTTTTTTTGTTAATTCTGATTTTCAGCTGAAACTAGCGGAATTTAAGTTTAGTAATGACTTATATATTTTAACTAAATTTAGTCATTATCGGACTACTATATCATATAGCTGTCATAGGAACAATCGTTGAAAAAATGACTCTTCTTCGTATGGAAAATTTTATTGTTAATTAAGATTTTCAGCTGAAACTGTCAGTATTTAAGTTTTGTTATGACTGAAATCTTTCAGTTAAATTTTGTCATACTCACATAAATATATCCTATAACAGTCATAGGAACAATCGTTGAGAAAATGACTCTTTGGAAAAAGAAAAGCTTGAAAATGGAAAGAGAGTATCACAATGTCAGTCAGTTAGCTGTAAATAACATTTGCTTGCTTATTTTTCTTGCGCTTTTCATATAAACATAAACAAAAAGTTAAGTTTTTGCTAAAATCGAAAAACAATCCCGTGTCTATTCGACGCGACGCGACTCGACTCGACTGTCCGTCCATTTGTCCGTTCGTTCGTCTATTTGACGCGACTGCATCAGGTAAAAACCAGGTGCATCAGCAGTTCACAGAATTTTTCGCTTATTGTAAACTTGATGCGAAATAATAATTAAATAAATAAATAAACGAGAAGAAAGAAGAAAAGAGAAGAAAATGCAAAAGTTATTGTTACAAATAGAGAAAATTCATAAGAATTATTGAACAATAATTTGTTTATGCTTTTTTAATGTAAATTAAACTTGATTTTATGTTTATTTCAAAGTCTTACAAAATGTGGGGGGAGGGGGGTGGGAAAGAAAATTATAACTGTTGCTTATATTTATTATTTCAGTAAAAATTTCTATAATTTAAATGAAATTTAATTCTGCAGAAATAAAATTAAAAAAAAGGACAAAAATTTGTTTGCTTAATATTTTTTTTTTATTAATTTAAATGAAATTTTGTGCTATTTTTTTTTTTTTTACCAACTAAAATGAAAAAGAGTTTGCTTCCAATTCACCTTGTTTTTTTTTGTGACCTTGACTCTCTGAATGTGTTTCTGTTATCAATAGGAAACTTTTGTCACGCAAACCTTAACATTAAATTACATTATGTAAAAGTTGTAGTTGGCGACACTGTTATGCTAAAAGTGCGTTAACATAATGCTGCAACATTGTATGCTAAAAATTATCACTGTTAATTTGCATAAAGCATAG
>JBAMBR010006769.1:5000-10649 GCA_037044475.1 Zaprionus obscuricornis | reverse complement strand
ACTGCTTATATTTGATTACTGTTATGTACAGTTACCCTGGTTATCTGTTGAGTACCTGCCATAACTCATACTCAAGGAATATTTTAAATATGTTTAGAATCAAAATCAATATACTTACGTATGTCAGTTGCGTAAATGAACTTAATATAGTGCGTGGCAGTGGCAGTGTGCAAGCATCCAAATAATTACTTCTTTTGTCTGCATTATTTGCATCCTCTAGATATGTGTGATGTGACATAATTAAATTGTAGACAGCTTGGATATTGCGAACTGTATATCCGTACATATAAACCACATAATAATTGCAGGCCGGACATATGGCCGTCACATGGACCGTTGTTATAGAATTTCAATTTTCACTTACAATCTACTCCTATGTATGGCGGAGAGTGGAAGTCATTCACGTATCCATACAATGATGTCTTTAGTTATGCCACTTTGGATAATAGATTTGAATATAAATTAGTAATGTTTTTATTACTTTAGCTCTGCACGTGATTAACTTTTTATATGACTTGACTCTATGGCAACACTATTAGAATCTTTTGCTAAAAATCATGTATTTTAATGGTTATCCTCCTGCGGCAATTTCAAAATAATATATTTTCACAGAAGCAATGTTTTTAAATTATAAAAAATATATTAAATCGAAAATAAAAAATATTCTTTATGAAATCTTTGTTTTTTTTTAAGTTTTTAGTTTTAAGCCATTAACAATAAATGGTGCTGAAAATTGCAGCTTCATCCCTCAGTTCCTTAATTATATTTTTAAAATAAGTATGGAGACATGGAAAATTTTACCGAATTTTTGTGTGTTTTTTTTTTTTGTGGTGGCGGTAGTCCGAAAGTTTTTGCTGTTGCAATTTTGATACTAATTTATAATTAAAGATTGACAACTAAACAAAAAAGATTCCAATAACTGCACTAAAATTGTTATATCTTATCTATATAAGATTATCTAAATTTATTTTAAATATAAATACTGATACACTACCCTTTTTCAGTACTTCGAAAGACGTTTTAGCCGACGAATGCGATTATTTGGTGCTTCACTCTTTGTACTCAAGGCGGTAAGTCATATATTTATAGATATATATTACCTTGAATATAAACCCTTTTAAGGGTTTAAAATGCATAGCTATACGTAGTTCTATATTATTTGATATATGAAATTTATTATATGTGAAAATTTCAGATCATTTGGCTTCCAATTGCGGTCTATGTGCCAGCACTGACCTTTAATCAGGTTAGCGGCATTGGTATCCATACCATAACACCGATTGTGATCATCATCTGCACTTTTTATACCACAGTGGGAGGCATCAAGGGTGTTGTCTGGACAGATGTCGTACAGAGCGTTATTATGTATGGTTCTTTAGTTGTCATTATGGTTAAGGGCACTTTAGATCTAGGTGGATTCGATGTTGTTTGGCAACGTAATTTGGAGGGTGGACGTCTTAATACACCAGAGTTAGTATAAAATCCCTCGAATTATGAATTTATGATTTAATTTAATATAGTTAATATATTTTTGGTTAAGATGGACCATGGATCCCACAGTGCGTTTGAGTGTCTTTTCGGTATTTGTAGGGGGTACATTCTTCAAGTTGCAGAGTACTTCTATTAATCAAGCGACCATTCAACGATTTATGTCTTTACCCTCCTTGACGCATATCAAGCAAACGCTTGTCACTTTCAGTTTTGGACTAATATTACTCTATATGGGCTGCATTTATGTTGGATTAGTTTGTTATGCCACTTATTATGATTGTGATCCTATGTCGACTGGTGTAAGTATAATTTATTTTTTCTTTACATATACACCATATATTGACCATATATATCCATAGAATATTTACGTCACTTAGTTTCTAGTTTTTAATCAATAAAGTTTACGGCACGGTTAATTTTTTTTTCAGCTTGCTGGGCGGCGTGATCAACTGGTGCCACTGTTGGTTATGCGTGTACTAGGTGTTGTGCCCGGTCTGCCGGGACTCTTTGTCTCCGCAGTATTTAGTGCTGCACTCAGTTCACTGTCGACCCTACTCAATTCGTTGGCTGCGGTCATTCTAGAGGATTTTGTGAAGCCAAGCATGAAGGATAAACCAATGACAGAACGCAGAGTCGCTTTGACGATGCGTTTGGTTGTGATAATATTTGGAATTAGTTCAATTTTTATGGTTTATGTTGTGGAACATCTCGGTATGGTATTGCAGCTGTCAGCAACGCTGCAATCGAGTTTATATGGTCCTATGTTGGGAATATTTACAGTTGGCATGCTAATGCCATGGGTGGGAGAGAAGGTATGCATAGAATATGAATTCGGATAAAAACATTTTAAAATATTTAAACTTGTCCTTTTTCAGCCTATGTTCATAAGCAGCATTCTATCATTTTCTATAATGGCTTGGATTGCAGTAAATGCGCAAATTGCAAATGTTACAGGAACTTTTCGTCATACCAAACTTCCGGTCTCTGTAGAAAATTGTGATTATGATTTTGATATAAATCGTTATTTGAACTCAACATCAGAATAGTAAGTATTATTACTAGAATAGGACACATAACACAATTTATAAATTGATTACTTTTCTTTCAGTGAACCTCATAGTGGAACATCTGTCTATCATATATCATTCCTATTATATGCGATGACTGGCGCTTTGTTAAATATTATTTTCGCTAACTTGGCAACTCTAATTTTTGGACGTCAAGATGTTCATGATGTGGATAAAGAACTCTTGGCACCCGTACTTCAACGTTATTTCCGAAAAAAGAACAACAACTATGAAAGTGTTAAACTAAAGGAACGTTCTGTTGTTGTTGAAAGTTCAGATTAGGCTCAAGTTACAAGATCCTTTTAATAATAACCCTTTCAATAAAATTTCTTCGTTTTGTATTTATATATGTATGTATATGAAAATTAAAAAAAGGTATTAATCGTATGCAATTTATTTACAACGTTTACTTTGTACATAATTTTAAAGTCATTAAATTTTAAAATAAATATTTACTTCTTTCGTCAAGATCAAGATCATGTATAAATACACATATATATATTTATCTATCAATTTTTATATATGTATGTATATATAAATATCTCATTATCATCCTTTTTCGGCACTGATAGCAATAGCAAATTTAATATGACCTAATTTATGCAGTCCTCCAAATCTTATAATGCAATATGCACAATTCATTTCATCTTCTGCTTCGTCCGGGTATATTTATTATACTATTTACTAACTTTGATGTTCTATTTGGCGGGGCAAATGTACGGCATTGGCAGTTGCACTTCTTTTGGGATATTCCATACGGATGCTGTGCATTATTGTTAACGGGTTTCGTGAGAAAGCGTGAATCGCATACAATTGGTGTGGATGTACCAGGCCAGCCAGAATGCTTGATCTTTTTGTTGATGTTGGTGTTTGTGTTGGAATTACTTGAAACACTTTTAGGTAGATCGGGCATGCTGGCTGAGCAGGCACTCTTGCAAAAACGACGTGCATATTTTGAAGCACGATCTGACTTTTGATTGCAACTTCTACAAACCATGGGAGGAAATGGTCTATGATCTTGTTGCTGGCTTAACTTATGTTGTAATGGTTTTGGATGTTCCTGTTGGGTTAAGTTTGTGTTCAGACCACGTGCATAAAATCGATTTGTTTGGGATACGCTGTCCGAACCAGATGATTTCCTTTGCTTTTCTTCCGCATGATCTTTTGCCCGATTGTTCAAATCTTGATAATAAATCATTTGGCCATCGATAAGCAATTGGGCAATAAATTTAAATTGATTGCTATTCATTTCATTTTGATCGTTAATTTCTAAGAAAAAGAAGATACTTATTATATTCTCATACTTTCGGGTATATTATAAATGTTATCTTACTGGTTATCAGATCATCCTTCATTTGCTGTAGCAAGTTTTCTTGCAATACCAACTCTGCAGTTAGCTGATTTACTCGGCAAAAAATGTTTTGGAAATGTTTTGTCATCATATGTTCGACAGCTCCATGCACTGCCTCCAAGACATTCTCATAGATAATGTTGAAAAAATCTGCACAAGAATCTTGAAGGTCGCGAATGGAATTCGTGGCAATCGATGGCATATCAATGGGAGGATGATGTGTTTCCCTCTGTTCCTTATAATTATTTTGCTGCTGATGTTGTTGCTCATGTTCATGTTTATGTTGTTGGTTTTGTTGCTGTTGCTGTTGCTGTTGTTGATGTTGTTGCTGTAGCTTTTGCAGTTGCTTTAAATTCTCTTGCAGATTTTGTTGTTGCTGTTGTTGAAGTTGTTGCTGTATCTGTTGCTGTATCTGTTGTTGTAGCTGTTTTTGCAACTGTTGTTGTAGCTGTTCTTGTAGCTGTTCCTGTAGCTGCTGTTGATGCTGTTCTTGTAGCTGCTCTTGTAGCTGTTGTTGCTGCTGTTGTTGATTCTGTTGTTGATGCTGTTGAGTTTCTGAATGCTTAGAGATCAATAATCGGTCAGATCCACCATATTGTCGGGGCAGCAATGTCTTTTCGGTTGCAAGTTCATTCTCTACGTCGGGTAGCAGAAACTGAACATTTCGTCCACGGGTGATTGGCTGAGATTTCGGTGATTTGACATCAGTTTGTTCTTTTAATGCTTGAAGTGATATAAAATCCTTGTAACAATATTTCCTACAATGTTTTGTCCGTGATCGGAATTGAGTGCGCTTATCTGCGCGATGCGATTGACCATCAGGCCCGTTATTGTCTTTTGGAAAGTATACTATCTGATAGTCAATATTATTGTTATGCTTTCGAAAGCAATAATTAGGAATCATTTCTATTGACTTGTTGATTTGATTTTGAGATGTACACAAAACAAAAATTTTAAAATCTGCTTCCAAAAAATGGTTCTGTATTCTGTTAGTAACTGTCTGCCTGTGGTTATTTTTTATATGTATACATATACAATAATTTGTTTAAATTACTCTGTTAAAAGGAACGAAGAAAAGTTTTTTAATTCTTTCTTATTTTTACACTTCAAAATAAAAATAGAATTCATTAAAAATTGAGAATATAAGAAAAGTGTACTTAATCTTAGTTTTTTTATGCCTGTCAAAATAACTTCAATGCGCTCTGATATTTGACATGAGCGCATGAAGTGTATTTTAGAATTGTAAAATATAATTCTGAACTATTTTATATGTATATATGTATATCATATTATATTGACATAGTATTATTTTTATGTATTATGAAGTTTTTTATGAACAACTTTTCCTTTAGTGTGAAATCTTCGTCATTGTCATCTAAAGGATTTATATATTGTTATTAATATTTATACGTTTTAAATAACAATCGAAAATAAAAATACCAGAGATGTAATTAAATGAATTACAAAGAAAAAAAAAATTATAATAAAAAATAAATTACACGAGTCCTGAAATCATCGTGCCTTTGAAACAATGTAATATGATAATGAAGTAATCAATATGTATACGTATTTTTTTTTTAATATGCATATATGTATACATGTACAACAGGCTATGATGAGAACACAACAACATGCTTCGCACACACACAGAATGAAATATCGTACATATAGTGGTGAAATAAAGTCTACACTCATCTAAATGTATCCCATGTCTTCAGTGATGTATAAGAAAAATATAAT
>JBAMBR010006769.1:0-2500 GCA_037044475.1 Zaprionus obscuricornis | reverse complement strand
ATTCTGTGTGTGTGCGAAGCATGTTGTTGTGTTCTCATCATAGCCTGTTGTACATGTATACATATATGCATATTAAAAAAAAAATACGTATACATATTGATTACTTCATTATCATATTACATTGTTTCAAAGGCACGATGATTTCAGGACTCGTGTAATTTATTTTTTATTATAATTTTTTTTTTCTTTGTAATTCATTTAATTACATCTCTGGTATTTTTATTTTCGATTGTTATTTAAAACGTATAAATATTAATAACAATATATAAATCCTTTAGATGACAATGACGAAGATTTCACACTAAAGGAAAAGTTGTTCATAAAAAACTTCATAATACATAAAAATAATACTATGTCAATATAATATGATATACATATATACATATAAAATAGTTCAGAATTATATTTTACAATTCTAAAATACACTTCATGCGCTCATGTCAAATATCAGAGCGCATTGAAGTTATTTTGACAGGCATAAAAAAACTAAGATTAAGTACACTTTTCTTATATTCTCAATTTTTAATGAATTCTATTTTTATTTTGAAGTGTAAAAATAAGAAAGAATTAAAAAACTTTTCTTCGTTCCTTTTAACAGAGTAATTTAAACAAATTATTGTATATGTATACATATAAAAAATAACCACAGGCAGACAGTTACTAACAGAATACAGAACCATTTTTTGGAAGCAGATTTTAAAATTTTTGTTTTGTGTACATCTCAAAATCAAATCAACAAGTCAATAGAAATGATTCCTAATTATTGCTTTCGAAAGCATAACAATAATATTGACTATCAGATAGTATACTTTCCAAAAGACAATAACGGGCCTGATGGTCAATCGCATCGCGCAGATAAGCGCACTCAATTCCGATCACGGACAAAACATTGTAGGAAATATTGTTACAAGGATTTTATATCACTTCAAGCATTAAAAGAACAAACTGATGTCAAATCACCGAAATCTCAGCCAATCACCCGTGGACGAAATGTTCAGTTTCTGCTACCCGACGTAGAGAATGAACTTGCAACCGAAAAGACATTGCTGCCCCGACAATATGGTGGATCTGACCGATTATTGATCTCTAAGCATTCAGAAACTCAACAGCACCAACAACAGAATCAACAACAGCTACAAGAGCAGCTACAAGAACAGCATCAACAGCAGCTACAGGAACAGCTACAAGAACAGCTACAACAACAGTTGCAAAAACAGCTACAACAACAGATACAGCAACAGATACAGCAACAACTTCAACAACAGCAACAACAAAATCTGCAAGAGAATTTAAAGCAACTGCAAAAGCTACAGCAACAACATCAACAACAGCAACAGCAACAGCAACAAAACCAACAACATAAACATGAACATGAGCAACAACATCAGCAGCAAAATAATTATAAGGAACAGAGGGAAACACATCATCCTCCCATTGATATGCCATCGATTGGCACGAATTCCATTCGCGACCTTCAAGATTCTTGTGCAGATTTTTTCAACATTATCTATGAGAATGTCTTGGAGGCAGTGCATGGAGCTGTCGAACATATGATGACAAAACATTTCCAAAACATTTTTTGCCGAGTAAATCAGCTAACTGCAGAGTTGGTATTGCAAGAAAACTTGCTACAGCAAATGAAGGATGATCTGATAACCAGTAAGATAACATTTATAATATACCCGAAAATATGAGAATATAATAAGTATCTTCTTTTTCTTAGAAATTAACGATCAAAATGAAATGAATAGCAATCAATTTAAATTTATTGCCCAATTGCTTATCGATGGCCAAATGATTTATTATCAAGATTTGAACAATCGGGCAAAAGATCATGCGGAAGAAAAGCAAAGGAAATCATCTGGTTCGGACAGCGTATCCCAAACAAATCGATTTTATGCACGTGGTCTGAACACAAACTTAACCCAACAGGAACATCCAAAACCATTACAACATAAGTTAAGCCAGCAACAAGATCATAGACCATTTCCTCCCATGGTTTGTAGAAGTTGCAATCAAAAGTCAGATCGTGCTTCAAAATATGCACGTCGTTTTTGCAAGAGTGCCTGCTCAGCCAGCATGCCCGATCTACCTAAAAGTGTTTCAAGTAATTCCAACACAAACACCAACATCAACAAAAAGATCAAGCATTCTGGCTGGCCTGGTACATCCACACCAATTGTATGCGATTCACGCTTTCTCACGAAACCCGTTAACAATAATGCACAGCATCCGTATGGAATATCCCAAAAGAAGTGCAACTGCCAATGCCGTACATTTGCCCCGCCAAATAGAACATCAAAGTTAGTAAATAGTATAATAAATATACCCGGACGAAGCAGAAGATGAAATGAATTGTGCATATTGCATTATAAGATTTGGAGGACTGCATAAATTAGGTCATATTAAATTTGCTATTGCTATCAGTGCCGAAAAAGGATGATAATGAGATATTTATATATACATACATATATAAAAATTGATAGATAAATATATATAT
>JBAMBR010006767.1:0-12737 GCA_037044475.1 Zaprionus obscuricornis | reverse complement strand
CACGCAGCACTCTCTCACTCTCTCTCATTGCTTTACTCACCATATGGTAAGTCATTATTTCTTATTGGTCGTGTGCTGAGAGCGCAAATCACAGCATGAGCACGATCATGCGTCACGCGCTCAACTCTATGCACTATATAAACAAATTCATTCCGTTTACTGTTTGAATTTGTTTCGCGGAAGTCTGAAGGCTACACCGCTGGCTAGCTATGTTTTGACTCATTGTACAATTTCGCAAATCGCCTTACAATACGTTGCAAGGCATACATATGTATGCCACATCTGTATACAAATTGTATGGCACGTGTATGGCAACTTTTTGAGAAATTCTTCAACAGTTTTTGCAATTGTACTTTGTATTATGAAACAATAAACAATGAACAGCAGCAAAAGGTTGACTTTTATTGTTGAAAGTTTAAACACAATAAAAATGCAACTTGATTACATTTAAAAACTTTTTGCTACTAATTGGCAGATTCGTAGAAAAAAAATGATTTCGTAAGAACATAACTTACTGATTGCTGACTACAAAGTCTACTGTTTAATAACAAACGCCCACGCCGCCGGGTTTTTAATCAATTTTTTTTTTATAGTTATTTATCACATTAATTTCATAGCCATAGGTTATGACAGAGAAATATTATTTGCAACATTGTTACATTTATGGCTGTAGAAACAAACATTTTCACTTACTAAATTTTGTATGCTAGTGCCACCACCTGAATTGTATCAAATAATAGGATTAACTAAACTAAACTTTAATAATTATTAGGGCACGTAGCGGAGAGGCGCCTACATAGAGACCGTTCAGTGTGTACACATGACTGGCTATAGCATGAACAGCTGTTTTGCTTGAGTGTACAGTGCGTACACACCACTGGTAGTATGCTGCAATTAGATAATTAAGGCCATTCGATATATTTTTTATCGTTATCGACTGTTTATCACGTGAATCTCATGTTGAGATTGTGAATTGTCATTTTTGTGTTGAGTTTCCACCAGATACTTGTGCTTCGTTCGTACGTGCATTGTGGGTGGTGCGGTCCGTGTTGTTTTTTAAATAATTTAAACGCACAAAACACTAGAAAGCTGTATATTTTCCATCTTCAAGTTGCCGTAAATTAGTGCCGTACCAAAAGTAAGTGTTTGCATCAGCAAAGCCAACTTTTTCAATGTGTAAATTGAGTAGAGACAACGCAACAATTGCGCGCAACGAAAAGAAGGAGAGAAGAGAATTACAAATGAAGAAAAGAAAAAAAAAACAATTTGCTGGTCTGCTGACCTGTTATCAAATGCTCCCCCCCTCCCAGCTGCAACGTGTGTTTTCGACTTGTAATTTAATAAGTCTGCGTGTGCATAAAATATATTTTCATTGCTTGTTTGTAAAATAAATGCAAAATAGTTCTGTATAAGTGCGAATCAAATGACCCTGAAAAGAAAAAAAATCTATTGTCAAGATATTTTTGGGCGCCACGCAAAAGCAAAAGTTGCGGGAGACATGTGCTGTTATAATAAAATTTAAGCAAATTTGTGTGTATAACATAATGAAAAATACGTTTGCAAATTCGGCTAAATTGCATTTGTTTTTTGAGTTGCAAAAACCCGTGAGCAAAAAAAAAAAATTAAAATATCGATCGAAAAGCTGTCATGTGACTGCTGCTGTCACGAACAGCTGACTGTGCTTTGAATTCACCATAGTAGTGTGTGTATGTGTGTGTGTGTGTGTGTATGTTTGCTTGTGGTTGAGTATGTGGTGACTAAAAAAGAGAGACAGTCTCTGTTATGTGTATTTTATCGGACTCCCTCACTCCCATTATACGCACTCGACTCTCTTTAAGTGATGTTCTCTCCCTCCTCCCTCCTTCCCATTTCCCATTTCTTATCTTTTTTCTCTCACTTGGTAAACAAATTGTCAAGCTGTTAATTTTTGAAAATCATTTTTGATGTTAATAATTAATTACAAATTATGAGTTTTTGCCAAATAAAAAAATATACTCTCTTTATTTTTTTTATGTATGTGTGCATGAGAGGGTGTGTGTGTGGGTGTGCGTGTGTACGTTACAAGGACCACATTAAATAGTAATATTGCGTGCCGCAAAGGCCTTGACTGCGTTGACCAGATATAAACTTGAAACGAAAAGTCAAATATATATATATATATATACGCATATATCTATTTGTATTTGTCGCTTATATATATAACTTATTTACATTTGTACATATTTGCCTAGGCAATAAAACAAAATGTCAGCAGCTGGGCGCAAGGAACAGCTGCTGGGTTTACACACTTTAAAGGCTCAGCAGAGCTTACAGAGCACACAGCGAGAGTATGTGTGTGTGAGAGTAGAATGAGAAGAGGGGTGCAGTGTAAAGAACCTACAAGGCACATTATTATTAATTAATTTGGGCTGCCCACCCACCGGCAAACGTTCTATATATGTGTGTGTGTGTGTATGTGTACGACATCATCATAGTTATTCTTGCTGTTTTTTTGTTTTCGTCATCACAGCGAACAACGAACAACGTTGCAATTTCCTGTATGTGTTGTCCTTTATAGGGCATGGCACCAAACCACATTCCCACCAACATCAACACAAACACCACCAATAATACTCTAACACCCAAGAAACCTACCACCCTTGGCCTCCATCCCCAGCACATTAGCACCAGCCGTTGGCCAGTCTGACTGGCGACAACATGTTCGTACGCTTTCGGTTTTTGTTGTTGTTCTTCTTGCTCTTCTTCTTTTTTTTTGCTTTTTTTATGTCAACATCATTTACGTCTTGTTTGTTGTCTATTTGCAGTATTTTTTTTTTATCTATGCTCCGAAAGGGTTATATAAAAAGATATTACTTTAAGTCTTATATAAAGAAGTTCAAAGTAAAGTTTCGTAAATTGCTTGAATCTGAAAGCAAAATGACAAGAATATTTTTTTATCCAAGAATGTAATGACAACTGTAGTTACTATATTGTCGCTTTCATTTGTAACTCGCATAACGAGCTTTGCGTTTCGTTTCGTTTCGTTCTATTTCACTCACACCACAAAATGTGAATGATATGCATAATGCGTCACAGGCGCCCATTGGCCCATCGCTACCACCAACAACAACAACAACAGCAAATGAAACATAATTTACACAGACACATACATACATACATGCATGCATATATATATGTAAGCATAACTGCTATCTCACTCTAACTAGCGTTGTTGATTGTACTGTTGCCTCCTGTAGCCTGTACCTACTGATTTTGTACGAAAGCAATTTAGATTTCGAAAGCTAAAAATAGAAGCGCGTATTGTTATTGTTGGTGTTGTTGTTGTTGCGGTTGCCAGGCTAACATTTTTGTTATGTTTGCTTTTTGTTTCCTGCTTGCGTTCGGTTGATTCGTTAGTTGGTTAAGCAGGAGCAGGAGGACAATGCACTGCCTTGAACGTTATCTATATGTAACGGTGGGAGGGGGGAAACAACAGTTAAAAAGAGAAAACGAAAGAGCAACGAAAAGGATGGAGTAGAAGTTGAAACACACAAGAAAAATTATTGGGGATGGTCAGCGATTGTTTCCATTTTAGTGTTGTGCTGCTCTTTGAAGGCTAACGGAACATAACATTGTTTAGTTATATAATAATAGTGAATAGTAAAAAGTATAACAACAACAACAACAAGAACAAAAAAGAAAGTTAGATTTGTATCTTCTGATGATTACTCATACGCCGCTTTGTCCTAACAACGACAACAACAACAAGCGACACTTACCAAATTGAACAGTGGCCGCGACCGAGGCCGCTGCCGCAGCCACTGCCTCTGCCACTGCCACTGCCGCTGCCACTGCCGCTGCCACTGCTGCTGCCTAGTTCAGTCCAGTCGGCAAGGCGGCTTTGCGTGTCGTTTGCTTCGTCATCGATTCCTTCGTGACTGCGCCTTTTCGGCACCAACAACTTGTAGGCAGAGAGCGGCAGTGTGGCAGTGAGAGACAAACATACAGAGACAGCGAGACGCAATGTTAGTTAGTTAGTTTGCCATATGGCAAGCCATAAGCATTGACGTTCATTTCGCTTGAAGCCTTGGACAAGTGCGCACGGTTTTTCTTTTTATACGGCGGATAAATTTTTGGCGAATGCGTAAGATGCCCCAAAAGCATCGACAAAAGCGTCGACAACTTAAGCTACAGAAGTTTCTCAACGTCTTGCTGAAACGCAAACATTGTTAGAAAATTGTTTTGTAAGTTATAGCAGTGTGTGTCTCTATCTTTCTCTGTGTGTGTGTGTGTGCGTGTGTGTATGAAAAACTAAAGATAAGTTTGTTATGTTTTATATGCGCAATATTGCGTATACGCCATGTACTAAACGCAGACAAGTCTGCCAATGGCGCCAAGTGTCTGTGCCTGTGTGCTGCGCTTTGTCTATTTTATTTTGTAGGAACAAAAGAAGAAGGACAACAGACACACACACACACATATATATACAAAAAGTAAGAGAAAGTGTGAGAATGAATTGCAATTTGAGGGTCGATCGCATTGAAAAATGTTAAATTGACCTAAACGTCAAAGACGAGAAGGTCAATGAAATTAAATTTTTAATGTGTATTTTGTAGTTTGTGTAAATTTGTTTTCTTAAGGTTAATATGCATGAATAAAACAACAAAATGGTCGGCATAGGGCGGGGGCATTAAAGTGTATGTGTGTGTGTGTTTGTGTATGTCGTCAATCAATATTGACACCACAAATATATTTGGTTACATAATGGAAATTTTCGACATATATTTTATATAGACGAATCTACAATTTTTTACAGACTATCAAAATGATGTCCGAATATTGGATTATCTCGGCGCCTGGCGACAAGACATGCCAACAAACCTTTGATACAATGAACAATTTAACCAGCAAACAACATAATTTATGCAGCAATTATAAGTTTCATATACCCGATCTAAAGGTAAGTTATATATTATCTATACTTTCTATATGTTATATCTATAAATTAATATAAATTCTTTTCTATAATAGGTTGGCACCTTGGATCAATTGGTTGGTTTATCCGATGATTTGGGTAAATTGGATACGTATGTTGAGCAAATTACACGCAAGGTTGCCATGTATTTGGGTGAAGTGCTTGAGGATCAACGTGATAAGCTCCATGAGAATCTGCTGGCCAATAATAGTAAGTGCAATGTTTTAATTATATTTATATATATATTTTTTTTTATATATATATATGTATGTATATCTGATATTTGAACGATTTACTTAGCTTAGTTATTAGATTTTAGTTTAGTTTAGATTTTTAGCAGTTCTTCTTCTACTACTTCTTGTGTTCTACATTAGCTAGGCGCGTTTCTATATACATATATATTGCGTATACGCGACATATGACAACAAAGTTAACTTACGATACTTTTACTTTACATAAATCTCATATATATATAGCTCTTTCTCTCTCTATATATATATAATTATTATATATATTTATTTTTTCTTTGAAAACGGAATGCTCTAAAAAACAACAACAACAAAATACCAAAAAAAAACTCTATCTCTCTCTCTCTCTGTCTCTATATATATTGTTTTTACCAACACTACAACAAACAACAAGAAAAACTAACAGTAACAACAACAACAACAACAAAAAACTAGAACAAAGAACAAGAACAACAAAGAATAATTATAACGAATGTGATAATTAATCAGAATACATAAATACTATATACACTTAACTTGCATATACCACGTATATACACCCCCTACTACCCCCCCCCCCCCCTTCCCTTCCAACACTCACTCCCCCTTCTTTATTCTTTCCCTTTGACTTTTGTATGACTTGAGTATCGGCAACTTTGCTAAATTCAAAAGATACAAAAGTCACATACAAAAACAACTATTACAACAACAACAACAACAACAACTACAACAAGAATTATAGTTAAATCTTATCTTAGTTATAGTTACTATATATATAAATTTATCTATGGAATGTATTCGTAATTTCGTCAATCTTCTGACAATCTTTCAAAACTTATTTTTGACTAACACAAGCAACAAAAACCAAAAAAACCAAAAAAAAAAAAACAAAAAAAAATATCGTTTATTTTTTTCAGTATCGAAATAGATTTAAAAACTAATCGATTTTCAGCTGAAAACTTTTTGAGGGTTTTCTCTCCTATTGTTTATTTTTATTTTATTTAATTATTATTATTTATTTATTTAATTTTTCATTTGTTGTACACTTTAACTTTTTTTTTTTATTGTTTTTTAGTTATTTGATTTATGTTTTTTTTTTATTTTTTATTTCTTGTTTATTTAAGTTTTTATTATTATTTGTTTTCTGTTTTTGGTTTTTTACTTTTTTATGTTGAAACTCATGCGCACAAATCATCAAAAAAAAAGAAAACAAAAGAAAAATCACATATGAAAATAAAAGTTGATAAAAAAAAAAATGTTAACAACAATAACAAAAACAACAACAACAATGGAATTAAAGTTTAGACTCGACAAACAAATGAAAAGAAGAGAAAAATTTGCGTTGTTTATTTTTTGTGTTGCATTTGTTGTACATTTCTGATATCTATTAAATCTATTCTATATGCACACACACACACACAGAAACAAATACACAAACACACACATACAAACAAAGAAATTTTTGCTATATAGTTAACAAACAGACACACACACATACATACATACAACCGCAGACACACACACACACACAGAAACTGACAAAAGAAAAAAAAAAAGGAAGCCAAAGTAACAAAAATTAAGCGCTGAACAAACAAATAAGAAAAAAAAGAAGTGAGACAACACACTCTCTCTATATCTCTTGCTCTCTGGCAACGTGTGGCATACGCTAAAAAAAAAAAAAACACTTTGTATATTTTACATAAATTTACTTTACAAAAAAAAAACAAAACAAAAAAAAAATAAAAAAAAATATTGTTGTACATTTCTTATGATTTTCTTCTATAACTCTAACCTGATCTTTCTATATTTATATTTTTATTTGCATTTTAAATAACAACAACAAAATTCGAAATTCAAAATTGAAATTTCCATTAGTTTTTAAATCATTCAAACGACAAAAAAAAAAAAAATAATAATAAAAATAAATAAAAAAATAATTGAACTTTTCAGTAAATAAATATTTATAAATATATAATTATATAAAATATATAAATATATATTTTTTTTTATTTTTATAAATAATTGAAAGCGCGTTTGTGTACAATGTTCACATTTTAATTTTTTTTTTTTTTTAATTTACAAAAAAAAAAAAAAAAAAATTATAAAAATATTTTTTAATTTCAAATTTTTTTTTTTTTTTATTGGTTTTTCAAATCTATTTTCTATAACTATGTATTTTTGTGAATGTGTCGCTCTGTGTGTGTGTGTGTGTGTACTAAGTGTGTGTGTGTGTGTGTGTGTGTTACTTTTAGTGTGCTGTCAGCTGTGCGTGTGTGTGTTTGTGTTTGTTTGTTTGTTCGTATTGTCTGAGAACTTACTTTTTTTTTCTGCATTCATTGCTCGTAACTCACAAAAATTTTAATAATTATGATAATGATAATAATAATAATAATAATGATAATATTTAATAATTATAATATAAATAATAAATAATATATATTTATTGTATATTTTCTTTCTACTAAGCTCATAAAAACTCGCTCTCTATCTCTCTCTCGTTCTCTCTCATATAATAACATTCTATTTATTTGTGTATGTGTGTGTTTCTATCTCTCTCTCTCTCTGTATCTCTTTCTATATATCTTTGTTTTTTTATCTGTGTATTTGTGTGTGTATGTGTGTGTGTAATTTGTTTTGCCATTCACATTGTTTATCTCTCTCGCTTTTTTTTATAGCATCCATTTTTGCTCTACGTAGTCTTTGCGTCTATTGAATTGAAATCTTAAAAAATCTCTAAAAAAAACAAAAATCAAATCAAATCAAATGAGAAATAATGTAACGCTTTTACACTGTACAAACAAAATTAAAAAAAAAAATCTTCTTTAATTTGTAAAATATTCTATAGTATAAAAATTATAAACAAATTCAATTGTTTGACCATTCATCATATCATAAAGAAAACACTATGAAAGAAAATAACATGAAATTAAATATTACATTCGGCATGCCGAATGTTTTATAGACTTGCAACGATAAGTATATATTTGAGCGATCCGATAGTTATGATATAGTTGTCCGAATGGAATCTTAGTCATCAGTAAATCTAAATTCTAAAAGTTTTCATAGGATCAAACCAGTTTTTCACTCCTAGAGATGCTATATGCATATAACTTTAAATAATTAAGAGTCTGACAGACATACAGTCCGAGATTCATACTCGTCTGTTCATCCTGTACAAGAATATATATTTTTATATATACTATGAACTCCCTAACATCTTCTCCAGCTTTGCAAGGATATAAAAAATCTTTTTTTTTAAAAAAAAAATAAGTTTTCTTTAGTCAAGAATTTCTTGCAATATTTTCTTTCCACTGTTGTTCATGAATATATATATATAGAAAAAAACACATATATATTTATATTTTTAATTATATTGGTCTATCCACAAAACAACAACAACAACAACCAACCAACCAAACAACCAACAACAACCACACATGAGTTTGAATATATTTTATTGTTATTTATTATAATTTTTCTTTTTCACACTTAATTTATTTATTTTCTCTTATTTCTTATTTATATAAATATAATTTTTATAATTTTATTTACATTTTTGGCTTTTAGTTCAATGAAAAAAAAAACAACAAAAACAAAATTAAAATCGAGTTTTAAGTCCTAAAAAAAAAAAAAAAAAAATGTATTTGCTTTAATTTTAATTTAAATTTCAAAAATTTAATTTTTCGACTACCAAAAAAAAAATATATATATATATAATATATATCTAAAAATTTAAGAAATTAAGAAATTTAGGCAATAATTGATCGTATGGCATTATTCAGGCATTATTCCCGAGATGTATGCTATATAGTTTATAAGTTATCTCGACGTATCCGAAACGACATTTTTTTTTAGCTCTCTGTCTCTTTCTCTCTCTCTCTCTCTTCTGTTTTTTTTAACTCCTCTCTCTCTCTCTCTTTAAATTTTTAAACTGATAATTGAATTTTTTGTGTTTACAAATGGAAATCCAAAAAAAAATAAAAATAAATAAAAAAAAATCCGAAAAAATCCAAAATAAAAAACCAATTGCCAAACAACAACAACAACAATAATAATAATAATAAAAAAAAAACATCAAAATTTATAAATTTGAAAAATTATGCACTGCATGGTGAATGCATAATTCCCATATTTCGCGCTTGTTCCTCCAAGGTCCTGGTCCACCCGATGAGAGCATCCCAACATGTCGACACCACAATCGCCTGAAGCATCTAAGTCTGCGACATCAGCGCAAACATCAGCACACGCACCACCAGAACAATCCTTTACACTACCATCATCATCATCATCATCAGCTGCCCACGGATATCAAGGGTAAATTCCACAATAGTTCAACAGCAAGTGCAACAACAACAACAGTAACTGCAGCAGCAGCAACAACAAAAGCTACAACAGCAACAACAACAAGTGCTATTAGTATGCATGCAAGTAACGCTGCAAATACCGCTGCATATTTACCATCGCATACAGCCGCCGCTGTTGTTGCTGCCTCCGCTGCCGCCTCTGCTGCCACATGCCCAAATTGTCCACTTACCGGTGGCAGTTTAAACAATTTATCAACAACATTGCATGATGAATCATCGTCGCATAGTGAATTTGATTTTGTGATACCACCGCCAACTGGTTGTGGCTGCGATGAATGTTATGCAACTGGAATTGTAGCATTAAGTAGCAGCAGTGGGGTTGTCTATGCTCCGCCAAGTGCCAGTGCAACGGCCAGTACATTGGTCGCCGATGAATGTTATTCACAGACAGCTTCCTCAATGTTCAATGCAACGCGTTGTGCGATCTCAACGGTAACAGCAATTGCCACAGGCAGTAGCATGAGCAACACAACAAGTGCAACAAGTTGTGTTGCTGCTGCCAATAGTAATAATGCTGTTACTGATGATGCTGCTACTGTTGCTGCTACTGCATCCGCTACTAATGTTGCAACTGGTGGTGGTAAAACCAGAGGCTCTGCATCAACAATATGCTCGTCAGCTTATTTTTCAACATCGGCGCCAACAGCGAGCAGTTCCGTGCATAGCAGCATGTCACGCTCTAACAGTAAAAAGCTGAATAATAATACTTGCAGCATAAATAATAATAATAATAATAATAACAGCAACAACAACAACAGTAGCAGCAGTAAATTAAGCAGCTTTCGCAGCTGCAACAGCAGCAGCAACAGTCAGCCACATTCACCAGCAGCTATAGCTGGCTATGGCGCTGCCTTTGCAGGATTAGCAAATATTGCAACACCATTGCAATCACCAACAATAACAACAACAACAACAACAACAGCAGCAGCAGCAACAACAACAACATTAAGAACAACAGGAACAGGAACAGCTGGAAATATAGCTAGCGATAATACAGATGTTGATGTAGATGAGGATGATATTGATCTTGATGATCCAAAGAGTCCGCATAGTGCATCATCATTATCTGAAACATTCGACTGGTGGTTTAATAAACCAAAGCGTAACTCTAAGAAGTGCAGGTATCTTGTGTGTCTTATCATCGCATTATATACAAAAAAAATGAAAAAAAATAAAAGAAAACTAATTCGTTTGACGTAGAACAGTTGCCAAAAATCAAAAAAAGAAAAAGACAAATTTAAAATTGCAAGCCAAATGCCAAAAAAAAAAGAAAAGAAAAACCAAAAATTTTTTGTGTTAGCCCCAAGAACATATATTTTTTTTTCAATCAATCGTTTCTTCAAACGTTTTCTTACCTACAAATCAATCAAAACACTTTGCAGTCATACATCATTACATCTTGTCTTGGGCGTGCCACAATCATCAATACTGCACATACACACACACACACACAGCACAGCACAGCACAGACACACAAATACACACACACACTGTCAGACAAATACACTGTAAGAAAAGAAAAGTGTATACAAAAAAAATACAAATGCACCAGCTTTTGCCTGCGCCTCGTAGCCAATCACGATCACTATTACATGCTAGCGCTCTCTCTCTCTCTCTATTGATATCTCCTGCTCTCGCTCGCTCTCTTTCTTTCTTTCGCTTAACTACTGTCTCTCTCTATCTTTTGCTCTGTTTAGCTAGACTACAACAAACATAGCTTCGTCTCTCTCTCACTCTCACTTTATCATTCACTTACTCTCACTCTCACTACCACTCTCTCTCTCTTTCTCTATGTCACTCTGTCTATCTCTCTCTCTCACACACACATACACACTTGCATAAATGTTTGTTTCTTCAACAATAAAATGCAATAAATAATATATTTCTTTTTTTAAATCATTCACAACATCAATGCACCAAAAAACACCAACACTACGATATACACACACACACACACACACAAACACTTGCACAAATATACTGACACTCACACACACACACGCACAGTCACGATCAACAATCACAATCACAACAACAACAACCACAACAACAACAACAAACAAGAACCAAAGCAATGACATTTTGGCATCAACAACAACAACAACAACAACAACATACATCAACAACAACATCGCCCACACCACCGCGCTCTAGTTATCGCTCTTTCTTCAATTCTCTTGCCGATCAAATTTATAGCAAACGTTCTTCTTCTTCTACAACGAGTCAATTACAAAATACAAGTATAAACAATGGATTTAATTTAACATCAACTCATAGATCATCGCCAGTGAGTAGTTGTTGTGGCAGTAGTAGCCAGGGTCGTTCCAGTCCAGACACGGATAATCCAGAGCCACCAGAATTTCCGCTCAGTCCAGGTTAGCGTGCAAACAACAACAAAAAATCAAAAAAAAAAAAACAAAAAATCAAAACAAAAATATATATAGTACACTTCATATATATATGATATATGCTGCCAATCTTGCAACTATATCTAACTCTATTCTATGTATATCGATAAATCTTATACACGCATATATATACTATATATATATATCTACTATATATACTATATATTGTGCCGATCTCTTCTTCAACTAAATTTTTTCTTTTTTCAAACTTTTTGTTTCAATATTTTTTTTTTTCCAATTTTTATTAGTCTTTGTTTTTTTATTTATTTTTCTCAAAACAGATTTTTTGCGTTTTTCTACTTCAACTTCAACTTGACTTTGTTTCCACTTGATGTTACTGCTATACAAGACTATATATATTATTCTATAAATATATATATATGCTGCTATACATATACAACACTTACACACACACATACACACAGTCACAGCTAAATTCAGCAAAAAGTGTTTTTTTTTTGTATTGGTTTTTTTTTTCTCCTTAACTGTTATAGTCTAAGGTCTAAGTGTTATAGTGTTATACACTGCCCGTCTATATACAGTATGTCAGTCTTGTATAGCAGTAACATCAAGTGGAAACAAAGTCAAGTTGAAGTTGAAGTAGAAAAACGCAAAAAATCTGTTTTGAGAAAAATAAATAAAAAAACAAAGACTAATAAAAATTGGAAAAAAAAAAAATATTGAAACAAAAAGTTTGAAAAAAGAAAAAATTTAGTTGAAGAAGAGATCGGCACAATATATAGTATATATAGTAGATATATATATATAGTATATATATGCGTGT
>JBAMBR010006760.1:0-11931 GCA_037044475.1 Zaprionus obscuricornis | reverse complement strand
ATTATACAACTTAAATTCTATCATTTAACCCTTGCAAGGAAATATAAATTTGCCCTATAGCTTGTAACTTACAAAAAGAGGCACGACAGTGGGGGTAGATAAGAATGATATCCTTAAAAGGGTCAAGAGCAGAGAGAAGAAAATCATCATGAATTTGTATGTTTGCGTTTTATTTTTATTTTTTTTTAATACAAAGTCCTCCAGAAATGAAATTATGTTAGTTGAATAAAGCTTTGTCAATTCATATAATAGTACAGGTATTCTACGTCTAAATGATCCACCTCAATCCGATTATTAAATGAGTAACTTTAACTTATGTAGCGTACGACAAGCTTTTCCGTTTCCGTTGAAAAATCATTTCTGTGCTGAGTTCAACATATGGTTTATTTTTTCCCTTGGCAAGGACTGAAACTTGTCTTTCCCGTCTGTTCACGCCTTCTCAAATTCGCAAGAAGAATGCACATAGGTATTTCATCCAAGCAATGACATTCAGTTCTCTTCGCCTTGCGTAGTTTTGGGCGAATGCACTCTGAAAATGCAGGATAGGGCACCTTGATCTTTTGACAGTCACTAGGCCATCTTTCATTTTCACATTTTGGTGGCTCACGGGCAGCCCGACAGTTTGGCATTTTAATCTTTTGACATTTGCTGTCCTCATTTAGGCATTGTTGTTCGATCTTGCAAGCAGTATCGGGCCTTTCCTTGGGCTTACGACGTTCGATTGGAGGAGCCTTTGCATTTGCATAACAGCAAATTTTCTTTGGCTTGATGGCCACAGGTGGACATTCAACCCAAGTTACTTGATACTTGCGCGCGTTCTTGTCAGACTCTTTGTATAAGCACTCATCGAAGCTTGGAAAGTCCTTGTCTGGACAAAGGGCATCACAACAGGGATTATCAGGGAACTTTATGAGATTATAGAAAGGAAACGATTCCATCACTTCCTTTCTCGTACGTGACTTTGGATGATCATCGACGCATACTTCTTCAGCATCTTTCTTTGCAGAGCAGCCTTCCCCAGGGCTACTTTTTTTATCGGCAAATGCTCTAACCTGCCGACTAACATTTAAAGGTCTCAGACCAATAAACATTCGAGAACGGCTGCAAAACTGCTTCAATAAACCCATAATCTATTATTTAAATAAATTTTGTTGCCGAAAAATAAAATACTTTGAATTTAGAAAGCCTCAAATCCCAATGTGGGAAAAAATGTGTTTTGGGAGGTGGTTGAACTCTGAATAAATACAATTATAAGTTACACTTCTACATACTGCTTAAAGATATCAATGACAGTTCTTTTATAGGTTACTACAACATTTTAATGTTCTCAATTCTTTTTCAATATAATATTAAATGAAGGAGTTGAGTATATATGATAGTCAAAGCAAAAATTGAAATAGATATAACAAACTTATCCATTACACTTTACGACAAAAAGAATGTTCGAGATTCTATAAGAGTAAACTTAAGGAAGATACGCAAATTTTTTTCGTCGGTACTAAAATTTTTATTCTGTATTTCTCATGGTGTTCTTCGTCGGATCGAAGATGTCATACCCCTGCAGTCTTAGTAAAAAACTTTTTAGACATAAACTCAATTTTCGGGCGATTATGGCAGCTATATGATATAGTGTTCCGGTCGGTTCAAACTTAGATTTGTTAAATTCATAGTTATACAATTTATTTGCTGTATTTTATTAATATATATTTAGTCGAACAGTTTTATCAATACAGCTAATAAAATATATGACTGCTGTCGGTTTTCAATCAATCGGACTTAATGTCTGTTCACTTATGCCTTAGGCGACTTATTAATATAAATAGGAAACAACAGCAAATGATAAAGATGAGCATCAGCAGTCTTTTCAGGGATCTTTTCAAAGCATGCAAAGCAACTTTGGAGCTCCCGCTGCGCATGTGCAAAAGCAAAAATAAACCAAGATGAAAACCATACATAAAATCGAAATGTAAACGATTTAAAATCAGGGCACTGCGTGCCATATTACATTTTTTTTTATAGAAAATTACCAATGCAGATATATACACACAAATCAGTTATATTCAGAATCTTTCAGCATATAGATATATACATTTATCGTATATTACAAATATGTATGCATGCATTTACAATATTCCAAAGCTCAAGTCTTCAAGTTTCAGAGATTGGAGTTTGATGTACGAGCTACGAGTCACTGCCAAATGCATGTGCATAATCAAGTAAGGCCTCTCGAAAAAGAATTGAAATGAGTAGAATCACATTGAAACAGCGCCCAAAAGGCAAAACACACTGAGCCTTAACATAATTGATGGATGGATGGATGTGATGTGGTTGATTTCTTGAATGGATGCTTTAAAGGTAGCTTGAATACCTTGGGTACAATGTTTGTTGGCTGCATTTGAATTTGCATCTGTTGATATATCTCTCGCCTACCTGACTAAATAATGATGTCGCATTATTTATGCCGAGATTGATTTGCATAGGTTTTAGTACACCAAAGCGAAATCTCGCCAAGTTCAGCACATTTTTTAATAAATGTTTAATTTATAATTGATTGTTACTGAGCCCTCCGCCTTATTTAAATAAACTGAAATTCTCACATTGCAATGAAATAGGTCGAGTAGAAAGGAAGCATAGGATGCAGCCCCCTAAAATGGTCAGACAAATAAATTTCCATCTCTAATACTATTCACGCACACGTATGCACACATACACACTCATAATAATAATTAGAAATTGTGATGAAAGATGTAAGCCAGTTAAGTTAACGAAACCACACCCAAAACTAAGCCCACACTGCCTATGTAAGGTCGTTGTCTTCACCATCTACAGTAAAAACTCTCGATGGCGGACACACATTGTCAGCTCCATGACAGTGTCCACCTATTAAAGATGTCCGCTAAGGGAATTGTCACTGACGTGATTTTAGCTATTACTATTTAAAAATTAATTAAATACTTTTTACAAGTTTATAAAAAATTATTTAAATCTTTTATGTATCTATACAAAAGTTAATATGTGTCTAGTTGTATATAAATATAGATATATATGTATTTAAACATATGAGCCTATATAGAGCTCTATTGTATCTCATTTAAATTTCAAAAATTTTACGCTGTAAACAAACACCAAATGGAAAATGAGCTGGGCCCGAGTTTGGTTTGAGCTAATTTTCTAGAGCTACGTGGCTAAGATATTGGGTTGGGATACTTATATTCGTAGTTTGGGGGTCTGTGTCGGATTAAAGCTCGGCAAGTGGACACAGACAAGACCGAAAAGGCTGTGAGCCAGAGTGAGAGAGCAAGAAATAGAGTAGTATGAGGTTTCAGTTTTGGGCTTTTGCTTTTACTGCTTAGCCAAATTATATTATGACTTGTTTAAAATTCAAATTTAAAATCACCAAAATCATGTTTTCAATGTCTGCTCAAGCCTGTAGGGTTAACAAAGGGTTCGGGAGGTAAGGAAGAGGGTCAAAAGATAGTTTTGTCTAAGGGTTTAAGAGGTACAAGCGGAATGTGGAAATCATTGGGATGGTGTTTAACATAAAGCGCGGAGGTGGGGACGAGGACATTGGCTACAATGGGGTTGGTTCGGTATCGTTTCCTTTAAATGCTCTTTAGCAAGCGCTATGCTACTTGCAACTTTTGTCTCGACTGGCTCAAGGCAATGTCCTTTACTCGAATATCCTTAGAGTTAGAGTGTCTGTGTGTACTTATTATTTGTAGCCAAAACATAGTTTCTAGTTGCCACATAAATTTTGAATGCCTGCCACTCTCTGTATGCCTCTATGTGTGTGTGTGTGTTTGTTTGTGTATATATGAACGTATATGTCATGTTGCCGCATGCAAAAACTTGCTTTTAAACAATTTTAATGATTTCATTAGTTAAACGAATAGAGCTGGCAATTTAATAGACGCAATTTCGAGTTTAGAATTGATTTTCCACTAGTGACTTTAAGACCATAAAATAAATACTTTAGATATGGGTAGATGACTATATAATATAACAATTATAACATTTATTTAATACCTTAGGTAATACTGTTTTTGGAAGTTAATTTTTATTGAGATATTATATATAATATTTATATATATAGCTTTCTAACTAACACCTTCGTCAATTTTCTGTCTTTACCACTTTTGCAGTCAAGTTAATTAGTCTCATTTACAGGCAAAGGTAAAGTTTCGGTGGCGAAACTATTGTTGCACCTGCATAGAAAACACAATGAATATACATATGAGAGTTTGTTTGTATGTAGATAGCTAGATATCCCTTAGAGCTATCCTTACAATCTAATTAACTGTCATTGTGTTAAAAAGACGCCAAACTGGCAACCAAAACTCGCTAGAACCCGCACAGTACTTTGTCTCGTCGTTGTGCCCGAACAATGACAGGCTCAAAGTCGCCTAGTCTGACGCTGACTTTGCGTGCCAGTCCTTGCCTATCGCTCGACTTGCATGCTTCGCCATACTTCATCCTCGTCCTCCTAATGCCAATCAGCCAAAACCCTTACCCCTTCTTGATGAGAAGCTAGTCACGTCATTTGAGGCGCTAATACTAATGCGTTTGCAATAACTATGACTGCACAATTTGTGGCGCAGTTCTCTCCTCTCTCATCCTCGTTCGTTCGTTTGAAAACTAATCAATACAGCAAAATTTTACGTTTAATTAAAAATGTGTGCGTGTGTAAACCAGACAGCTGGCATGCTACCTTAAGACTTTGCTTAGTGTCCCTTATTGTTTATGGAGCATTCCTTATGTCTAATATAGCGAGCTCTGTAAAATGAATCGTGCTACTCAGTTGTACGTTGCACATGCAGTTAGATTGTGTCTGAGTAGTGTCTGTGTCGAGGTTAGGCATAGTTAGGCATAGAGTTGTGGCATTAACCGAACTGTCAGACTGATAATTGCATTGCATAATGTATAATTATGGCCAAGACTTTGGTGGAGGGACGGAAAGAGGCCGCCACATTCACATTCCAATTTCGACATTCAAGCCGACTATGTTACACTGCATATGACCTCGATAAGATTATCAGAACATATTTTATTTATGCATTTAGCACCTTAAACGCACTTGTAATATGTGAAATGCTAAAATATTGATTTGGCAATGTTAAAAAATCTTTATATTTTCAACTTTATAGAAGTTTTTATAGTTTAAGGTAAAAAAATCAAATAATTATTTGTTTATATTGATTGCGTATACTTCTTTAACTGTCTATAATAAATATAGAATTACTTTTGTCAGTGCATGTCGGAACAATAAATCTTGGTATGCCTTTTGAAATCATTATGAAATTTAAAATAATTTATTAGCAAATGAAAATTACTTTATCTGGCATATAAAGCCAAGTTTTGCAGCGGGCTGTCTGACAAAGATGATGCCGAATGTAATTATAAATCCTTAGTAAATATGTACGCACAGATACTTTTCACCTGTAAGCGTATGTGTGTAATATGCGTGTATAGTTGCGGCTGCATTTGGTTTGATGTGCAAAATGAAGACATTTCGGTTTGCTGTTCGAGTTTGAGAACCCTTCGGCTATGGATTTTCTTAGGTTTGCCGAGAAAACATACACGCAAATATATGTATATGTATATGGTACATATACATATGTATCTACTCACACTACGCTATTTTAATATGTGATATACATACATATATGTAATGTATATCACATATGTACAGCTACAACTACATCGACATCGACATATAAGTGTATACTTACCTTCACTCTAACATTGCCCAGAGGTAGGGCTCTCCTTGCCATTGCCTGCCCGCTGGCCATGCGGGGGCATCAATATAAACTGCCTTCAACATTTAATTAGTGTGTTTTCGCATACATAGAGACTAGTCTTGGTCGTCTTCTACATATCTGTACGTGTATGTGCATGTGTGTATATAAAATGCTTCTATGCAAATGTCGACGCGCACAACTGTACAAGCTTACACATACACTAAGCATACAAGCACACACACATTACACTCACATAAGCATATATATATATATATATATACACACACATACATACACACATGAGTTGGTCGCATGCAGAAGACATTGACGTTCACTTGGTTATGCAAATTCCATGCCAACACCTTTTCGGCCAAAGACCAAGGCAAACTTAAGTGGGGCTGCTTACTGGCTATGTATATGAGTCTAACACACACATACAAACACATATAATCTTAGACACATACTCTCACCCATACACAAACACACACACACACACACACACATACATATACAATTGCCTTTTATAATTAATTTTAGAGTTAAGTGTATTTCAAGAAAGTTAAATTTACGTAAATTCGAAAATTTTGAAAGGCCATTGGCTTGGTCGAATCCAACAGTAATCTTCATACTCACCCACTCCCATCAGACTTAGTGGTTTGTATGTTCGTGAGTATGTATGTGTGTTGGACAAGGCATAATGCCAGGACGAGACATCGCTGTGGTTTGTGTCTGAGACATTTGACTGCTTTTTGGGTTTTAGTTCGCACAGACTACAGCAGAATTTTATTGAAATTGCCTTTGGGTAAGCGTAAAGGGTTAAGACAAGACATAGAAAACAGAAGAGAAGATGTCGGGAAGTTGAAGAAGTCGCTAGCCAGCCGCCTAGGCAACACTTACATAATGCAATCTAATTATGTTTCTCAGAATGTACACAAGTGTGTGTGTGTTTTCATGTCTATATCTCTCTGACTCTGTATATGTGTATGTGTGTGTGTGTATGAGTGTTGTAACTATACTGTCTGTCTATCACTTGAGATAAAATGGCGACGACAATCTTAACTCGTTTATGCTCAACCAAGTTTAAGTTGAAATCTTATGAGAATTTGTGAAATTAAGATTAACTATGTATTTACTATGTATATACTAAAATATGAAAGATACACTAAAACATAATCTATATATATTTTAAATTACAAAAAAATTAAATTTATAGCATTTATAGTTAATATAATTAATACTGAATATCTCTGTATATATTATAATTTGTGATTAACAATGACTACAATTCCTCCTGTCTGTCCAGATGCGGATTCAATATTTATTTAGTTCTACTTGTTATACATCTTGACCAGAAGAAGTTTCGAGCGTTTAGAGCCAGGTTTCATATACATTGTAAAGTATAAAATAAAATATAAATACATATATATGTACATTATTGTTCAGCATCATGTTACACAAATCGATCAAGTATTGTCCGCCATTGTTGCTTGTACTTGCATTGTATTCAGTTGCTCAGTCTTCATTTATCATGATGTAACTATGTAGGTAATTTTCAAAAATCGTTCAGCCAAAAATAACTTTTATATCTTCTTTTTATAATCACGTATAAATTATCAACATTATAAATTAAGTAAATCAAATTGTAAAAAAAAAATATTTACTTTCATAAGAAACATCTCTGAATAAGAAACATCTCTGAATAAGAAACATCTCTTTTCAGTTATTTGTATTATATTCAACGTTTTTATTTAATTCTATGTAGATGATTTCATTTATATCAATTTTAAAGTATAATTTATAATTAAAAATTTTAAAAATCTATAATTAACTTAACGCCAACGTATAAGTAAAAATATTGATCAATAAAGGGTTAGAATCAGTAAAAAATAGAAAAAATGTACATTAGTCAGTATATTTTAAACTGTAATTAATCTGATATGTGGGAAACATAATTCCAAAGATGATGGCTTAAGCCTTTTTACAATTGGATCTCATAAAAAATATTTGATTCATAGGTTCTGCCACGCCAACCTCCGCTTATTTTTTTTTTTTTTGAGATATTAAACTACAAATATACAAATAGATAGCATAAATATAATGATAAGAATCAATTTTATGCAAGTGAACAAACTGTCTGCGGGCACAAACTTTTGCAAATTCATGTATAACATACTAAATAAATATACATAGTATATGTATATTATATAATTTTATATATGTATATAACGAACGACTTGTCATTGGACCTTACATAGACTAAAGAAGCGAAAGATTCAACCAACCGAAAATATTTCAAATGCATGACAAATGCATAAGATTTCAACAATAGAATTGAATGTGCTAAGAATGTGTGTGTATGTGTGTGTGTGGGAAGGAGGGGGGAGGGGGGTTGAAATAGACTTGCTTGTAGTATGTAACCCTAAACAGTTAAGTGCAATAAATACATGACCAACACACATACAGAGGAAGAGAGCGATAAACGAAGTATATGCAGCCGGTGTATTGCAGTATGTACACGTTGCAGTAAACACAATCACAATCAAATAAATTACAAAGCATTTAATAATTCATTCAAAAAACGGCCACAAGCACAATACAAGCAAAATGTGAGAGCCCTAAAAAGCTCAAACCCTTGTGCCACAGCTTGATAATTTCAAAAATCAACAAGATACATATAGATTATATACATTTATATACAAATAGATATATGTATGCGCGTGTGTTTGTGTGTGTTTTTGTGTATAAGTACATTCATAACTGAAAATGCATTTTAACCACAAAGCAAGGGTTTCGGTTTTTAGGTTTTGTTTCATACTTTACAGCTGCTGGTTCTGATGTTGCTGCTTGCGTTGAGTTGAGTCTTTATCCACTTGTCTGTCCAGCTCACACATTCATATAATTTGACTATTTCTCTTTCGCTCTCTATTCCTCTTTTTCTCTCTCTCTTTTACTCGCTCTCACTCAATCTCTTGTACTTATTTTGCCTCACATACCATTGCACTCAATTAGAAGACTTTTGTCATTGTCTCTACTAATACTATTGCCACTTAGTTGTCTATCTCGTTCTCTCTGACTCTCTCTCTTTCTCTCACACACATACAGTCTAACTTTCTCTCTCTCTCTCTCTCTTTTCTTTGCATTTTGATATTGTGTGTTAAGTTTTCGCCAACCATTTTTGTTATTTTGCACTTTTAGCTTAAATATTTGATGGCTTGCATATTGATTGGTGCTCTGTGCAACGTGGCGCATGAGTAATAAATGCAACTATATGCTGCAAGTACATAGCAAAAATATATTTCGACATTTTACTCCTTCTTGCAAATTACTATGAAATTGTATATAAGAAAGTTTTAAATTTGTAGCTAAAAAAAAATGAGAGAATTTCTAGCTGCTTAGTTGGTTAAGTTAAGTTCAAGCTTGAGCTTTCAATTCAATACGTTTAATGTTCTTCATTTATGTAGATGAAAAGAAAAATTAAATTAATAACGACAAAAAGTGCCTTCTACTTCGTACTCAAATGCGAACCGCAATTTCTCGTGCATTGTGATCAGTAGGCTGTAGGCAGCTGAAAAGTCATTTCGCTTCCATTTCGAAATTCGTAGACGTCGAAAGCCAAAGCCAGGCTAAAGCCAACATAGTCAGAAGCAGCAGTAGCAAGAGCAGCACTAATCAAGAAATCCAAAAAGCATAGCATATTTTTAGGCTGATTATATTTGCAGTTAGCAGGTAGAAAACACCTGAACTGTAGTCAGAGGCAGTGACATGGGAAACGTGGGGTGACTGGCAAAGCCGCCAGACATGATTAGCAGCACTGCTGGCAGTCGTAGCAGAGCCTGCTCTGGCCACGTTGTCATCCTTACGCTCACATTGTCGGGCTTAAGTTGCGCCTAAGCGCTGCCAACAGTCGGCTGTCCCTAATGTATGCAACAAATCTCGCCAAAGCAACGCACTTTGTAGCCATTTAAGCCACTTGCATAAATGTACCCAACACCCCGACATCCGAACATCCAATACTCAAAACCCTGGCAACCCTAAACTCAAACACCCGACGACTGTAGCAGACAGCTGAGCAGAGCTGGCAGTCAGTAGCCAACATCATCCTATCAGAAGAAAACATAGAGCAACTGAGCCGAGTTTCAAGGTAGCCGACTCGAAAAACTAAGGACGGCTGCATGAGTTTTAGGGGTAATGAGTGCTTGCTTCTCTTCTGCGGCTTTGACCGAGCGTAGTAAGAGCAGGGCCATGCAAAATGCTACTGCCCAATGTTGCAATGTCGCCGTACCCTCGCCCCGTAACGTCAGCAAATGAATCTCATTTGCATTTAAATTAGGAATGAAGCTCGATTTGTTGTTGTTGTTACTGCTGTTGCTCTTGCTCGACTGGGCGCATTCAACTTCAACATGGTACATGGTTCTAGGTCCTAACATAGATTCTGGGACTAGTTTTGCTAGCTGGTTTGGGTTCGGGTGGCGCTTTTTAATGAAGACAGCGCAGCTACTTAGGCGCCCATGCATGTATGCATGTCGCCTTCTATTGCGTTCTCTCTCTTTCCTTTACGCTCTCACTCTACACCCATACTCACACTTTGTATTCTTCTGCTAGCACTGTTTGCATTGGAAATCTGGTTATAGAACTTTCCTACTTAGTTGAACAGCGTTGGGCAACCAGCTCATGCTCTTCGGACAAGTTGCTCGATTGCATGGCAACTAATGGCCAACAGTTTGGGACAAATAAAATAGTCAGAGAGAAAAAGAGATATAGAAAGAGAGAGAGAGAGAGAGCTAAGTGCAGGCAACCAAATGGGCCACGTTATGGCAAATATGTTAATAACCTTTTTCTCACAGAGGCAGTACAAAATTTTAATTTGAAATGTTATATGAGGCGCACGTTTTTTGGTTCTCCATATGCTAGCCATCTATACGATTAGGGTTAAATGAACAAATGCGTATGCAGTGAGTCTGTTGGTAGGCGAGATACTGGGGAAGAACTTGCTGGAGGAAAGCAGACTGCGAGGACCATCAGTTGCTCATTTGCTCAGTTCAACAAACAAAAATTGCTGTGAATAAAGTAAATGTTATACTTTATTAACTCATCCACAATGCGAGCTCAGATAATAACATTAAGTATTATTATCATATAACACACAATTTTAACAAGTAAGAAAGTTATAGTCGAGTGTGCTCGACTATATAATACTCGGTGCCCAAAGTTATATTGTATATTTATTTTGCTCGTGCTGCGCACTTGCCAATGTTAAGTTAATATAAAAAAAAAAATTTAAAAAAAAAAAAATCGTCTCGGGAATCGAACCGCGGACCTCATGCACGCGATTTCAACCCTCTAACCACTGAGCCACGCTCTTCACAAGTGTGAGAAACACTGAGTGAATGTTGCCGTCTTATGGGGTGAGAACAGCAAGCAAGCGTACGCCTCTCAACATTTGAAATTTGAAATGTGAATAACTTCCATGTTTATTATCCGATCTGTACCAAATTTGTACACAACGTCCAGATAAACATATTCTAACTTTGTACCAGTGCTGTATTCAGTGCTGTAGCTTGACTGGGTGTGGGTGAAGTGGTGTGTTCAAAATGGTTTTCATCGATTTGTGGAGGCGGAGGGGGGCGTGGCAAAAATCCAAAATAAACTTGATCTGCCTGCAAACACTACAAAGTCTCTATCTCTTATAGTCTCCGAGATCTGTGTGTTCATACGGACGTACAGACGGAGCAGACGGACATGCTCCAATCGACTCGGCTGTTGATCCTGAGTCAGAATATATATACTTTATGGGGTCGGCCACGCCTCCTTATGGGTGTTACATACATTTGCTCTTGTCACTAACCCAATATACTCTTGGTTCCCATAGGGCACCGAGTATAAAAATAATTATATTTGAACTAATTAGCATTAATTTCAAATCACTTGCACTGTAATGCAAGTAATTTTGTTATAGAATTGCAAGGATTTATTTTCAGTTTGCAAAACATGTAGAAGTTGGTGTAGCGTTCTTCTATTACAAGCTAAACAAATCTCTCAGTTTTTAAGCTATTTCAGAGCAACAAGACTTAAGTACTACCTACAGTCTCATCAGATCGAGATACCATAAAAATGATTACTTGAGCATTCAGTCTATCTGTTTGAAACTTACTAGATTTAAGTTTAGTCATAATTAATCGTACAACTATATTAT